>CAJPEX010004886.1:0-19105 GCA_905338405.1 Notodromas monacha | reverse complement strand
CCTGTGTGGTGTCAGAGAGAAAAAGTCATTCCGGCTCAAATTCTGAAAAATTGTTGCCGATTCCCAGGGCTTTAGCCCTTATTGGGCATTTCTGCGCAGTCACGAAATAAATTGTCAACATCTCTCAACATAATGGAAAAATGTGAATTTCCATAGCATGCTTGTCTAGCTTGGTATAGTCTGAAATCACAAGGAAAACCGGGAGAACAGATTTTTTTTTTTTAGTTGCAGTGTATCCTGAACAGGTTTCATGTTTTGTTGGGATGATATTCAAACAAGTGCTCATGCACCTGTCTCTTGAATGATTGAAAATTCATTTGGTTTAACTGCACAGTAACAGGACTCAACAAAAAATTATTAAAAAGACACAGTGGAACAAACAAAACACGGCTGGTTTGCAGCCAGGAACCTATAGTTCCTGGTTTTTTCAGAATGATTTATTGTGAAATTTGATGGCAAAGGAATGACAACCATCTCAAGGTACACTGAAAGCAATATGCAAGTGAAGAAACACATTTGTGCACAAATTCAAATAAAAAAATTCAAAATATGTCAATGAGATACAAAAAAGAATAAATAGACAGCCATGTGTATTGACGGCATTTTAATTAAAATACAAGGTTCAAGGGAGGGAAATCCTTCACTAGGATTTTCTCCGTGCATTGTCTTTAAAAAATATGACCAGCAAGTGTATTTCAAAGCAAATACTTTAGGCATAGAAGTAACCATGCTTTCCATTGAGATTTAAAGGGGTCATCACACAAATCGCATCGCTTATGCTTGGTTTTATTTGATTGGTGAGCAGAAAGCCAGGCAATATTTCCAGATTTTTGAAAGTAATACTGAAATTTTTTTCTAATGTATTTTCAAAAGGTTTTTTTCTGTCAGGATATTGAAGAGAAGGAGAGCAGATTCGAACGACCCCAGCAGGATTCAACTTTTGCTATATATCCACGCCATTCAGGCTCATGTTAAAATGCAAGAAAACCACACAAAATTGGGCTATATCTGTTAGAAGGAAAAGTGCGCAAATATTTGTGGAAAAATCCAAACAGCTTCGTTTTTCTGTAACATCAACTGACAAAAGCCAAACGCAATTTTCCCAATGAACCTCTGGTATCGGTGCAGCCATCGTGCGCCTCGCTCGGAATTAGGTTTCGTACCCTCACAAGCTCATAGCTTCTTCTCCCGAGATTCGTATAACGTACTTTATTTTCCTCTGGAGAATGATGATACTGGAATAGTGGAATTCCAGGTCCTGCTCTATAGGAATGTTGCGAGCGGTCCAGAGTGGGCAACATTGCTGCAGAGGAAATTGAAGCGAAAAGAAAGGAGTGCGGGAGAAAAACAGCCAGTGGGAGTGTTTTGCAACAACTGCGTCGATGGGACATGCAATCTGTGTTTCGTCCCTCGGATCATCACTCCAACTTCCGACCCATTTCCCGCAGCACTTTCCTCCGATTTTTATTTTTATTTATTTTTTTCTCCCCGGGCATCATTTTCCCCGAGAGACAAACTTTGCCTCGGGGGCTCGGTGAGACAAATGCTGTCCGTGTGACTACAAGAAAGCATGAGGAAGAAACGGCAAGTCCTGTGGTTGCTCCGGACGAACCCATTTCTATAAAAAGCAGACTCGACTTTGAACCTAGCAAATTGACTATATAGATCCTACATCCGGAAATACGTCAACTTAGAACTCAATTTTGAAATCCCAAGCATAATCAGTTTAAAAACAAACGAAAGTTAGTTGGTTTGGCACGTTATTGTGTCCGCCGATTTCAACCATGTCCCGGAGGACAAAATTATATGCCCCAGTGTAAGGTTTCATTGTCAAAATCGATTTACAGTATTTTCAGTGAAACGCAGGAATTTTCGAAAAATTTGCAGTTTTCGCCTGAATCACTATATATAAAACTCCGCTTTAAATTCAATTTCCCAAGTTGAAATAATCTTCAATTGAATGCATCAACCTCATCGCACGGAAATTTGAGCGAAATAAGCGATTTTTTATTTATTTTTTTCTCCCCGGGCATCATTTTCCCCGAGAGACAAACTTTGCCTCGGGGGCTCGGTGAGACAAATGCTGTCCGTGTGACTACAAGAAAGCATGAGGAAGAAACGGCAAGTCCTGAGGTTGCTCCGGACAAACCCATTTCTGTAAAAAGCAGACTCGACTTTGAACCTAACAAATTGAATATAGATCCTACATCCGGAAATACGCCAACTTTGAACTCAATTTTGAAATCCCAAGCATAATCAGTTTAAAAACAAACGAAAGTTAGTTGGTTTGGTACGTTATTGTGTCCGCCGATTTCAATCATGTCCCGGAGAACAAAATTATGTGCCCCAGTGTAAGGTTTCATTGTCAAAATCGATTTATTTTCAGTGAAACGCAGGAATTTTCGGAAAATTTGCAGTTTTCGCCTGAATCACTATATATAAAACTCCGCTTTAAATTCAATTTCCCAAGTTGAAATAATCTTCAATTGAATGCATCAACCTCATCGCACGGAAATTTGAGCGAAATAAGCGAAATCATCATGACTAGACCAAAATAGGACCACGTAAATCATAAAGATCGATTTATCGATTTATTTTCATTGAAACACAGTAGTTTAATTTTGGCGGGTGCTGTCGCCTTTATACACTAAAACTTCGCCACAAATCAAATTTCCCAGATAGAAATAATTTTCAATTGAAAGCATCAACCTCATGGAGAAATTCGATAGAAATAGCGGAGATTCTCATAATTTGACCAAAATTAGGACCACGTAAATCTTCGTGCGACATCTGCTGTATGATAGATGTCCCGCGTTTGAGGAATGTTAGCGTTATGGAATCGGAAAATTTTAGAAAGACAAGAATCTAAGAAAATAGTAAAAATCGCTAAAACGCAAAGGAGAATTTCGGAAAACCAACGATTGTGTCACCCGACGAGACAACATCTTCGGGGAGCAATAAAAAGTTGGTTATCAATCTGTTTCAGATTGCTTCACGAAGTTTCCCTCGCGGCTCGGGTTTCACTTTGCAGCACATGTTGTGGTTTCGCTACTTTTTAATGCAATGAGTAAAAGACTGAAAAAAAGGATAACATGTCGAACAAACTTTTCTTACTTCGAAGCGTCTGGTCATGATATGGTCCCATGATCAGTGGTGAACTTCAGGGATCAGTTGAACCGGAAGAAAATAAGAGACAAGAGCGAAATCCCATTTTTGTGCTGAGACTTGGAATATAAGCTTTTTCGCAAAAAGCGGTGAATTTTTAAAATTCACATTTAAAAAATGTGATTAAAAACATTGAAATTCTGCTTCACGAATTCACTTAATCTGAAAAAGTATTCGAGTGTCTCAGAAAATGACGTCTTTTTTTTGTGCCTGTCCCGATTTTCAGAACTCTTCCGGAAAAGAAACGTCATTTAGAAGGTTTCCTTTTTTATGTATTTTAAAGACGTCATTTCTGAAGACGAAGATCAATATGCGTCCCATCAAAGTTCACATTTTTCGAGGAAGCGTGCCGTTTGATTTTCGAACATCAGAAAACACAAAATGAAGCCCGCTAGACCGATGATGTATTTGTTTTCGCGATTTATTCCGTTTATGCAGCATAAACAAATTTCCGAGTACGGAATACTCGACGAGACACCCAATAAGTAAATATACCTGCGTCACTTCGTCTGTTGAACCAGTATTTTGTTTTCTAGCTTTCCTGAAACAAGGCGGAAAATATGATCCGTTGCTGCTCTTTTCAAACATGCACGGAGCAAAACCGTGACTCTTGGAATTGCAAATCAAAGTAGCTGTAAATTCCCCCAGCAACGTGAGTGCTGGGGTGTTTTGCATAAATCGTACAAGGGTGCTGCTTTATTTGCATTTTTGTTGGTGGTCGCATGCGTCGTGATTCTTGATACACAAGGTTGAAAGCAGTTGCTTGCAACTTTATCCTTTGACTCAACTTCCAAAAGTTTAAATACCCATGGGCTTGATGCTGGCAGCATTTCAAAATAAAAATGCCAGTGAGAAAAATTACTGTAAGGCTTCCTCAATTTTTTTATGCGTAACTGTAAACATTGAAACAAATGGCGATGACAATTCATGGTTTGTTTGCGCTCTAAAATTTGATGAAATGTATATTGAACGGAAAATTATCAGCTCTCAGCCTTCCCTTCCCTTCAGTCCGATAATATATGAATTGGAAAAGCGGACGAGGATTTCTAAAATGCACATACTACAGTATCATGAAAAAATATTTTAATCACCAATCATCCAGATGTAAGAGTTTTTTCTGCATGGTAAGGACAATAATGTAAATTTTTGAGGAGAGCGTTGTATGCTGCTAATTTTATCGCAAACATGTATTAGAGTATTCACTTTTTTCCGAAAATATCGAGTTTTTCGAGTTAAGGCAATTTTAATTATGATGCTCTTGTGCAGGAAATTCAGTGGAGGTAACTTTTGCTGGATTCGTCCTCATCATTTAGTAAATTATACCTAAATTCTTCAATTTCAGTTCCTTTTGCGTCACAATCAGTGGTGCCATAATTTAAGCAACGTCAAAAATATGGATATGAATCCTTCGATTCGTTACGATATATTCTGCTTGCATTCGGAAAACTTGTACATTAAGAAAACTGAATAAAGCACTGCTACAATCAATAACTTTCAGGAAAATTATTTAGGTACTTCACATTTCCTCGAATAAATTGCTGGAAACTCGCGATTTTCATTTAAAACAATTTTAAAGATATCTTATCGAGGTCATTGAAAGAATTTCGACCAGCAGCAGACGCTCTCATTCCTGCATACAAAAACATTCCAAATACGGATAAAACGTCACACGAGACAAAAGTAAATTGATTCGGAGAACCAGACAAACTCAATTTAATGGAGGTCTCCAGTACGCATGAAGATACGTGACCCGACCCGACCCGAATGATGTTGCCCGCGGAAATTCGTTCGCGACTCGGACGACTCGATCACTGATAGAGTAGATCAAGGACAGCATGATTAAACCTAAAACACTGGCCAAGTGAGCAATCAATCAATATAATAATAAACACTCCAAGTTTCTAAATGCACCCACAAAAAAAAACAATGCGTTGGGGATACTGATGGACGGTCAGTGTTGATGTCTCGATCAGGCGAAATCGCGTCTATCAAGACGCCTTTTCCCCCGTCGTGCAAAACCCCGCTGGCACAATAAGAGCTCCTGTGTCTGGAATTCCGCAGGGAACCCGCGTGAATAATGATTGTATGGTTCGTTAGACACGCTTGGAAGCCAGAGGACAGTTGCTTGTCGCTGTCGGTCGATGTGTATATATGGAGGGATGTGTATAGTCGGGGAACCCTGGGTGCCTCGGGAAATATGCCTTGAGCCAGGGTATGCAAACATTCGTCGTGTCGAAAGAACACGGAGTCTCTGATTGTTGGGGAACAGCACCAAACTCCTTCTGAACCCTTCTGCAGGGAAGTTGGACTTTTTTTCATGGATTCTGAGTGCACTTCAGATTGACATAAAAAATCCACGACGTTGCACAAAGGAAAAAGTTGAGAATAATTTTGGCATTTTTTTACAGGAAAATTTTTCTAATAGAAACGGAAAAATTTAATCTTCACGGCTCACTGGCCTTGCATTGTTCCCCCATTACAAAATTAAATTTAAGCTTGAATGCCATGTGCCCAGGTTAGAGGTCATTATGGAAAAAGTCTGACTTGGAACTTTTTGCAGCATTTCTTCATCCCCAGATAATATCCAACTTTGCACTCCCCTACCTGGCAGGGGCTGCATCACCTTGGGTAAAGATGAAATTCAGGCCCAATTAAAAGAAATCCAACTTTGCCCTCCGCCCAAGGGTTAATCAAGGAGAAAAAATCACCCTAAAACAAAAGAAACTATAGACAATCAGAAATGTGAGAAAACTTTCAAAACATTTACAGAAACTCTAACAACTAATGCTACCGCATCTTTGACATTAAAAAAATCAGCATCCAAGGCCTAGAGAAATGCATCACTGCTAAAACCGGTATAAAAGATCAAGAAGACCCAAAATGAATAACGAACACACTCTTTTTGCTTGACATAATCATCAGTTGCTAGTTGCTACATAACCTTTCAATAAAATGTTTTTGTTTCGGCCACAAAGATATCTACTATGATGCTGAGTTGATTGTTGCTCATCATCAAAAATTTATTGTTTCTACTAGATTATTGATATCATTTGTTTTTGTTGGAACGTTGAAATGCAAGTATACATTTAACTTTTAATTTGAAATTCCGTGGAAATTTCTGCCCTTGTCATAAGCCGATTGCGACTTTTACTTCGAAGTGTTTTTTTCTTATCTTTTTTCTATTCTGAACTTCTCAATTTTGTTGTTGAGGTAAGTTATTCCTTAAGACTCGTGATTTGGAAGAGTGATATTTCGTATTTCAACTGTTGCCGGTATAGTTTTTCAAGAGACAAAGCCACGTGCAACTTCGATGATAGAAGAGATTCAGGTCTGAAAATTTACCGAATTCCCGCTTCAAAATCAGCACAGTATATTGTAGGATTATGTGCAGTATTCCCTGCCTCGTGCAATTCCTCAAATGTGTTCAGACTACAATAAGAAAATACTGGCATTTTCCACGTGGTTCTGTTGGTGAAATGAAGGAGAAAACGAGATAAGGGCTTGAGAAACCTTTGGTCCGAAGATTTAGGTGGCCGTGAGTCTATAGACAGTGGCCATTACATTTCATGTATATAAGAAAAGACAGGGATTTTTTGCATACAATTTTGGAAATTTCGTAGCAAAAAAAAAGTTCAGCCCTTTCTAAGTTTGAACATTTGAATCGCCTTGATCCTTTGAATTGCCGATCGGGGCGGAACAAAAACTTCGAGGCCATCATCGCAAATTATATCTTTTTAGATACTAAATCTGAACACTGAGTAGACAAAAAAATAAATTTGAATTTTTGGGGTTCAGAAATGTGCATACTTACATCTTCAGTAGGTAGGATTTGAAATGTTGTGGATCACATCCATTTTTGTAAAATGAATTGCATCTGATGTTAACCACCTACCATAAAACGTGGATACAAAATGTACCATATTTTATTTCTAACCTTCGATTTTGAATCTTCAGGGACAAGATTCTTGGTTGAGATGACTTTATTTTCCCCGGGTGATCATATACTCGAAATAATTTCTGCATGGTACACTTTCAAATGTGATACGATCACTTTTGATGAGTTTCCTTCGAAAATCCTTATATGTGTCAGTACTCGGTACGCATCAAAAGCTTTCTCAAATTCAATTCCAAAATCAAATTGTTGCTGGATGCTCCAATCGGATACTGCAAAGATCGTTCTCTAATCAAAATGTTCCAGTCAATAAAAGTCAAAATAGTTTCAAAATTTATTATATATCAGTCCATAAAACGAACTGTTGATGTACAGAAAATAAGCTAACATTAATTATAAAAATGTGCAGATAACCGTCTGACCTGGTCAGTTTGGTACCCCAAGGGGGTTGCTGGTGCTGGTGGTCATCTTCTATTTTTACATCAGTCCTGTATATTTATTTTAGCAGCATAGATGCATTTCATCTCGTTCCACAAATCTCAACCAACCAGACGTCACGATATTCCGGCTGAAGTGGCTTTTTTTTGGAGAGGTAAAATATATATCCTTCAACTTCCGTCGCCATTTCCACCACCAGTACCCTCAATGCGTCGGATGGAGCCTCAGCACCAACTGGTCGCATTGATTTTGATATTTATGGCACGCTCCCGCCGCGAAAGTGGAAAGCACATATCCAAACGATGCTTGATAAGAGTCAATAATTTGGAACGAATATCAAGTGATTATTTTTCAATAAAATTCATTTAATACTTGCGATGAGTTGCTTCGTGAAAGTTTTGAAAAATGGAAATGGCCAGAAGAGACGCATTACGAATTGTCTAATTAATTCTGATGTGGGAACTCTCCCATTTAAAACGTATAATATACATTTTAAAATGAACCCAATTACTTAAAAATGTTGAAACTTGCCTTTTAAGGGTCAAGTTCCTACAAACCAGAATTTATGTGAGGAAACCAGCTCAATACACTTTCCGTCTTGTCAAATGAACTCCACTATAGCCGATGGAAATGCATGAAATCATGGTAAATTGCAAAATTAACGAAGCCCTTAATGCCACAATTGCTGAAAAATTGCGAAAAAAAACCGATGACTTGTGTGCTCTTCCCTTTTGCCCATATAAAATTTCGAAAACCTAAATAATTAATAAATTTCGGTTTGTGAAACGTTCAAGTGAGTGAAATTTGTGTGTTTCGACGACAAGTTCAAATTATTTTTGTCCATCAGGAGTGCTCTTCAAATTTATCCCCAACTTTTAAAGTTCTTTGCTGTTCTTTTCTTAAACAAATAATTTTACGGGAGCAGGACTTTTATAGTTACCTGAATTTGGAATCAGAATGAATTCACACGCCTCCGCACATTTTTTTTTATTACGATAGGAAAATTGCTAAAAAAGACTTTCTAGGAAATTTTCTATCCAAATAGGAAAATGTTTGTTGCAAAAACAATAAATTGATATTCGCAAATTTTCGCGCATTGTTCACATGAAAAACAACAAGTTTGCGGAATTTTGCTGACCTCTGCTCATGTTGTTATTTTTGTCTTAGTTACTTCTTTCTTACCTTGCTCCCCAATTATCGCTTCTTTTCCGACTTACATTCTGCTCGTTTAAAAGCCTGGCTTTTCGGATAATCCCCTTGTTTTCACTGTCATGCGCTCGAGTCAGAATTCCTGCGCAGAATTATTTACCGCGTGGAACAGAACAAATGCCGTGAGATAAACTGCAACGTGTGCAGGAAATGAACACAACTGCCTTCGCCGGCTGTTTGACAGCTATAAGCATCGCCGATAATTCACCGGGAACCGGGAATACACATGATGAAAACGGCCGGGGATTTTTTTTTTTAAATATTACTTATTTTGCAATAGGTGTCGATCATAGAAGGACATAATATAAAAGCAAAGTACTTCGAGAAGAGTTCATCCAAAAGACAGTTTCTTAAATGGAAATGGCCAGAAGAGACGCATTACGAATTGTCTAATTAATTCTGATGTGGGAACTCTCCCATTTAAAACGTATAATATACATTTTAAAATGAACCCAATTACTTAAAAATGTTGAAACTTGTCTTTTAAGGGTCAAGTTCCTACAAATCAGAATTGATGTGAGGAAACCAGCTCAAAACACTTTCCGTCTTGTCAAATGAACTCCACTATAGCCGATGGAAATGCATAAAATCATGGTAAATTGCAAAATTAACGAAGCCCTTAATGCCACAATTGCTGAAAAATTGCGAAAAAAAACCGATGACTTGTGTGCTCTTCCCTTTTGCCCATATAAAATGTCGAAAACCTAAATAATTAATAAATTTCGGTTTGTGAAACGTTCAAGTGAGTGAAATTTGTGTGTTTCGACGACAAGTTCAAATTATTTTTGTCCATCAGGAGTGCTCTTCAAATTCATCCCCAACTTTTAAAGTTCTTTGCTGTTCTCTTTTTAAACAAATAATTTTCGGGAGCAGGACTTTTATAGTTACCTGAATTTGGAATCAGAATGAATTCGGTACTTCCACACGCCTCCGCACATTTTTTTATTACGATAGGAAAATTGCTAAAAAAGACTTTCTAGGACATTTTCTATCCAAATAGGAAAATGTTTGTTGCAAAAACAATAAATTGATATTCGCAAATTTTCGCGCATTGTTCACATGAAAAACAACAAGTTTGCGGAATTTTGCTGACCTCTGCTCATGTTTTATTTTTGTCTTAGTTACTTCTTCCTTACCTTGCTCCCCAATTATCGCTTCTTTTCCGACTTACATTCTGCTCGTTTAAAAGCCTGGCTTTTCGGATAATCCCCTTGTTTTCACTGTCATGCGCTCGAGTCGGAATTCCTGCGCAGAATTATTTACTGCGTGGAACAGAACAAATGCCGTGAGATAAACTGCAACGTGTGCAGGAAATGAACACAACTGCCTTCGCCGGCTGTTTGACAGCTATAAGCATCGCCGATAATTCACCGGGAAACGGGAATATACATGATGAAAACGGCCGGGGATTTTTTTTTTTAAATATTACTTATTTTGCAATAGGTGTCGATCATAGAAGGACATAATATAAAAGCAAAGTACTTCGAGAAGAGTTCATCCAAAAGACAGTTTCTCTGAGCTGCGTGGTACTCTTGCGAGGGCTCATGGATCGTCGCAACGGGGGGATGGAAAGTAATTTGCAGGGGATGGGACCCGAACGTAGCTGATGCATCCCCTCAGGGAATCTCATCAAGGATGGGGACATCAGCCTCAATCCGTCCCATCTCGCGACCACGCAGCTCCGAAAGCGTTTTCTTACCCCCCCTTTTCCAGCTGAAAACGCTGGGTACAATGCTTATGCGAGAAGCGGAAAAGAAGCTGGCGAGACTATTTTCTAGTTTACAGGCGAACCACGGCTTAAGACCTGCTGCTCGCTGGTGTGTTTCTTTCCGAGACCTGTCGTTTTTATTTTTTTCTCATTTTGCTGAATTTTATACTATGATGGAGAAGAACAGCGTTCCAGCGTTGAGAGGTTCGGGATATACAGGGAAGAAAGTGTATAGGTTTTAGCAATGGGGGAAGATTTCATAAGCTTTTCAGATATACCGTACAGTCAACCACCATCTAAGAGAATTAATTAATGCAATGTACAAGTCCGCTGGACAAAAAGTCCTTCAGACAAATTCAATTATATGAAAAATTAAAACTTGTAATTTTTAACACTATTTGTAAACCAATAGAAGTATGTTTGGTGGATTTTGTCTGTTGGGCGGGAGGAAAAACTGCCTGCGCAGAGCTGGTCTGTTGAACAAAAATCCCTTACGAAGGAGGATTGTTAGTTGGTGGGGACACTTTAATTATGAGTACAGTATTTTCTATACTATGACTATGCTGCTGCGCTTTTCACTTGCTGGACTTCGGAAATGTCAAGAAACCCTTGTGCGCACATACGCATTAAAGCGTCTTTCAACTGTGAATTCCGAAGTTAGAATCAATAAGAATATTTACAAGCATATTTTGATCTGCACATCGCCAAGTCTTGCAGAAAATTAAAAAGTGCAATCACCGCAAACACAAAGCCTTGTGGAAATTTAATTTTTTTTTACAGAATTCAATATTGCTCTTCCATTATTGTCTATATGCTCTTGATGGTTGAAATTCTTTCAACTTCCCTGTGAGTTTTTTCCAATTTTTTTGCAGGAATCACATCAATATAATCTTTATGAAAAATTCACATTCATTGTTATCCTCATGCAACAAACAACTTGAATCATAAGACAACATTTCGAGGTATATTCCCTCACCTTCGGAATATACATTGAAATTCTGTTAAAATATGCACTAGTTACTGTTTTTTCCATCATTCTGTTGAATGATGGAAAGTATTTTTAGATTGATATTCCATTATATGCTGAATACAATCTCGAAATGAAGAATTAGAAAAAGAGCGGAAAATGCATGCCCTCATCATTTGCAGATCGAACTGAGATTCATCGATCTGTTTCACTTGTGTATTCACTGAATTGCTTTGAGTTTTTTCAAGGTAGAGTTTCATATGATTTCAAAAATTAACCTATATACGAATATAATTCAGAACCTTCGCCAAAAATTCCTGTTTCAATCGTAATTTAATAGGCATAGATTGGTACGAATAATCCGTGAAAGCCAAAGAAAATGTGTAGCAAAAACCTTGTTTTAAATCCCACTGTTCGAAAATTTGTGAATTTTTAACATGAATGACCGCAAACGTATCGTAAAGAATACCTTAAAATTCATCCCTGATGCTTGTATAACAGCAATGGGAAGAAAAGTAAATTTGAAACAAGCATTTCAGCTAACAAAAAAGATCCATTTGCGTAATCTTATGACGCAGAAAACAGGTATATTTGCTTGAAAAACAAGTATTTAAGTAGGATAACCCACACTCAAAAAAGGAATTCTGAAAGAAAAACCTAAAAAAAAAACTCCTACGCATATTTCCCAAACTCGTTCCATAGACGTATGTGACTTTCTTTCTGTTTATAGCTGATATAAAAAACATTCATAATATGAAATGTGTACTAGAAACACAACTTGTTATGATCCTATTGGAAGCATGACGCAGTAATCGGATCTAAACTTTCCTTCAAAAGCAGATCCACGTCTGGGTATGAAAATCTGTTCACCTCAGGGCTTCGCGGGAGTTTAATCTTTCTATCCTCGAGATATCCCATGTTTTTTTCTTCAAAATCCATATGCACTTAATCTCGTCCAGGAAAAAAAAAAGGTACGAACCATGGAAAATCATGAGGTATCAAGGTGGAGGCTGACGTGACCTGACGTGATCTATACCGAGTATAATCTTATTCGCGTTCTTGCTGCGAACTCGGCTTCGTAACTGGGTTTTCTCAGGGCATCGGAACATCAAAGGTCAAACGTCCTGATCTCTGGCTACTCAAAAGAATGCGAGAGAAACATTCCTTCGAAAAGGCTCTCGGCCTTTTGAGTCTGCGAAATTGAAAAATGTCGAAGTGCACTTGCTTATAAATGCGGAGATCAAACATGAAGATGTCCTCTTTGAGCTCCGATCCTTTCAGTTGCATAATTTTATCTCCACATGATTCACGTATATAGGAGTCGACAAAAAAACAGGATGGATCTTTTCCAAAATCTACAGCGTGGACAAAAAATATAGGTACACAAATTTCTGAAGAAAAGAGTGCTATAGGTTTAAAATGAGTTGATCTACAATTTTCAAACGTCCAGTCAAGTTATATTCAATCCTCTTTAAATGATAGCCAATTGGAAGTTTTAGCTATAGCCCTTTCACATCAATATCCCAAACACAAGAATAACCTACTCCAAATCAAAAGTTGAACAGCTTACTGTATATCGAGGGATGATTAGATTAATCCCCAATAAGCTGCCCTAATTACGCATGGCTTTGAATAAAACGTGACGCTCAAGGAAAGAATGTCTGAAAATTTTTTATTCCGACGTGGTTTTTTTCTGATATATGATTATGTTTTTTTGAAAATTTAGCAAAGGATTTTCGTGGAATGCAACATATTTTCATCAATTTCTCGAAACCATTTTACTCTAAGATGTTGCAAGCTGATGGCCACTTTTTTTTTTTCGGAGGAGGCAAATAACATTCTTGTGTGTGAGTCATTAAATAATCGGGAAGATAACTTAAAATCATTTAATTGAAGCAAATAATTTATTTTTGTACTTTTNCAGGTATTGGAAAGGGGATATAATAAAAGCGAAAACCCTGCTGGTCGACTGAAAACTTCTTGCTTGAGCATCAAAGGATCGACCAATTCATCTTTTGCACTCCACTGTCAAGAGCGGGCGGAAAATTTTGCGAAACATGAGAGCCTACGCTTTTAATCGCTCCGAAGTGGCGAGGATACAAGTATACTGGGGTCTTCCAACAAAATCGATGAAAAAGATGGAAAGAATCGATTGTACATTTTAAATCGAGAGCACTCTGTAGAACATCATGTGGAGCTGTATCTCGATCTTTATGAGATATCAAACTGTGGATTGCATAGCTTTCAAATTTGCTACGCGACGTATTTCGAAAAATTCATGAAAAAAGACATCTCGAAAGGGTTGAAAATTCCCGTGCTCTCTTGAAAATAGGTAACGCTGTGTATACATAGTCTCTGAAATTAAATTCATTCGATTGAATAATTATTTTCAAGGATTATGATTGAGCTGAAAAAAACTGTTGTTCTCAGAGAAAAATTCGAGAAAAAATTCAGCCCCGTTTCGCGTTTTTTTTAAATTTGTTTGCAAAAGTCGACCAGCTGGTATATCTCTCTGCTCTTCATTCAAAAGATGAGGCGCTTATAGCGCAGATTTTAGGCGCACACTAGCATTCCCTTCGAAATTGACATGGAATTAATTGCAAGGGTCGCCAGGGTTTACATGTTGATTCCGCCATCATCATCAAAAGCCGCCACCACACACGCCATATTCTCATCCGAAGTAGCGTCTGTGAAGGCGGCCGTTAATTAAAATGGAGGAATGAATAATAACTAATGGTAAATAACCTTGGCATTAATGGCAAATACCGTTGGCCTTAATGGCAAATAACCATTAAAGAATTCTGAAGGATGTACGCCGAAAAGTTACGAGATGGGCGCCTCATCTTTTGAGTTAAGAGTAATGAAGCTGCCATAATAAGGGAGACATATCTTATATGCAAAATATTTTCGGTAAAATATGTCCAACAGAGCAGACATATTTTTTTTTGTGCCAAAGAATGCCTTTTCTGAAGAACAACTCTTCTTCAATAACTGGTTCGTATGCCATTCCAATTTATATTCCGAGAAAATTTGTTTGACCCCTCGACCCTCGTGTACAAGCTGTCAATCCCGTTACGTGTCCGTCTTCTTGCCATCAAATATTGATGCCTCTATATACGCACTAAAACTCGCTATTGTTCCCGAAACGTACTTCTTTGTGTCCAAAGACTGAACGAATCTTTCAACTTGTCTGATCAGGGTTATCACGTTCCTTTGTCTTGGGAAAAGCGGTTGACCATTTGTTGCTGGCCAATGTTTTTTTTCCTGATACGAGAATAACGAGATTCGCTTTGAGCTAATCCTCAGCTTAAAAATGTTAGTTCTTTCAAAGTTCTTCTCATATTGAATCTTTTAAAGCGTACGGGTTAATCTTTTTGAACCAGCAAAAATTAAACGCACTGTCCCAGTCATATTCGATATACAGTACTTTGAGCTTACTTCTAATAATTATCTTCCAAATTTTCTTTTAATACGCATATAATTGATTTTTTAATCTTGCGTTCGAGTGTGACTCAGAGTTTTAGGTATTCTTTCTTTCAAGAAAATATTACCTTATATACTCAGGTACCCGCTAACCAAGAGGTGCTGCACTGCTGAGAGTGCTGACTAATGGGTTAATGTTGCTTCGCAGAAGAAAACCAAATTTCACCTACACTGTTTGTGATTTTAAATCCCGCTCCTTTCTGCAAATTTAGTCATCCTCACCCTTCCAACCCCCACCTGGCATTGCCTTGGTCAACTTGAGTGAAGGAATTTTCTTTCCATCTAGGCACTATACTAGTTGAAAATCCATAAAGGGTACAAAAACTTACCTCAAGTCTTTTACTGAAGTTTGGTGAGTCGAAGATGTATGAGGAATTATTTATAGAAAATTAACCGAGCGGTGCTAAAAGGATTCATTACGATATGCTTCCTGTTGACGTCGTCTAATTATGAAAATGACAGTAAAAGTGCCTCTTCCGTTGTCTGAGCTTCCGGTGATTATGATTGATGTTGATCCCTCGTCCGTTCCGGAAAAATATTTTCCCTATCAATTCATCTGCGATCTCTTTTTTTTTTCCTGACAAATTGAGATATTGCATTCAATTTTTGTAATTTTTTTTAATTTTCTCCGGATTAAGAATAATTCCTGCAGTCAAGATTCGCAATTACAGTACTTTTATTCACTTTCGCTATGAGGCGGATTTCCTTCTGCGAGAATTCATTAGAAGTTTTAATTCATTAAGGAAATCAGTTTCTGGGTTACAGCTTACTTCTAATAATTATCTTCCAAATTTTCTTTTAATACGCATATAATTGATTTTTTAAACTTGTGATCGAGTGTGACTCAGAGTTTTAGGTATTCTTTCTTTCAAGAAAATATTACCTTATATACTCAGGTACCCGCTAACCAAGAGGTGCTGCACTGCTGAGAGTGCTAACTAATGGGTTAATGTTGCTTCGCAGAAGAAAACCAAATTTCACCTACACTGTTTGTGATTTTAAATCCCACTCCTTCTGCAAATTTAGTCATCTTCACCCTTCTAACCCCCACCTGGCATTGCCTTGGTCAACTTGAGTGAGGGAATTTTCTTTTCATCATAGGCACTATACTAGTTGAAAATCCATAAAGGGTACAAAAACTTACCTCAAGTCTTTTACTGAAGTTTGGTGAGTCGAAGATGTATGAAGAATTATTTATAGAAAATCACCCGAGCGGTGCTAAAAGGATTCATTACGATATGCTTCCTGTTGACGTCGTCTAATTATGAAAATGACAGTAAAAGTGCCTCTTTCGTTGTCTGAGCTTCCGGTGATTATGATTGATGTTGATCCCTCGTCTGTTCCAGCAAAAAATATTTTTCCCATCAATTCATCTGCGATCTCTTTTTTTCCTGACAAATTGAGATATTGCATTCAATTTTTGTAATTTTTTTTTAATTTTCTCCGGATTAAGAATAATTCCTGCAGTCAAGATTCGCAATTACAGTACTTTTATTCACTTTCGCTATGAGGCGGATTTCCTTCTGCGAGAATTCATTAGAAGTTTTAATTCATAGAACTTGGCTCACTGTCTAAAACAGAAGTTCGAGGAGCTAGTTTCTGCGAGGTATAGACGTCTCATCATTCCAGTGCTTTACTTCAAGGAATGATGAAAATGTATACTTATACAATTCGTCTAATTTAACCTCACCAACCCAGCGAAATTTAGGTCACTTGAAAATATGCATAAATTAGTCAAAAATAATTCAAGTCACGCGCCTTCGTACTTGACATGAGAGAAGTGCATCTGAGACTGCATTTGGTTATAGAGTGGTGGAGAAAATCACTAGGGATTTTGCTGCAACGAAATTCGGTTGTGCTTATTTGGAGAGAGAAAAAAAATTGCTTGGTCTATAGATGGAAGGCGTGCAAATCGATATGTGTCGAGAATTCCCCGAGTACTTGTACTTTCCCAGCTGCGACAAAATCTTTTCCTGACACTCAGTTGAGATAGAATAGGCGTCAGCTCTCAGTTACCGACATCTCGTGACAAACCCGAGAAGGGAATTCCTTCGAAAAATGCCACCTCAATATATACCCTCCGCAGGGGATCCGAAAAAACAGAATATTCAGAAATCCCTGCTGGGCCGGGAATCGTTCTCCCATGAACAGCTCTCGGAACATGGGCCAAATTTTTTATTCAACTCATGCTGAACCCGAGGAAAGCGGAAAGATTTCGTTGTATATATGTGTAGAGGTGAAAGAGAAATGGAGAAATGAGTTGGTTATATTCTCGTATTCATGGCACACGCACGGTCTTAACCGACGAGAGGAAAACTTTGGACGTGAGACCACGCGTTCTTCTTCTTTTGTTCTTTGCTGAAACAAACGGTAACTTTTTATACATCAGATCGAAAAAGAAAAGAAATGTCTCGCGAAGAAAACACGAAACAAACGGGCTTGCGGGGCCAGTTGGCATAATCTCATGGAGAAAAATCTGTATAAATGTTTTTTTTTGTGCTTCAGTGAACGCTGGGAACTGCCAGTCTTTCATCTTAAAGATAGTACAATACAGTACTGTAATGCAGTTCGTAGCTTCGCCTCGATATTCCTAGCAGCAGTGCTTCTCGACAGATAACCAGGCATGTCTCATCATTCCAGACGTGACATCGCAGATGCGTGAAATATTTTTTATCTAATTTTTGTGTAGATAAAAATTAATGTTATTATATTTCATAGTATATGACATCTGTTCAAGTGTTATATTCGCAGATTACGCGATACGAGACCACCGAAATAAAGGAATATTTCACAGCTTTGTGAATAAAGGGGAACAAGCAGTTTGAAATATGGGTAACGATTTTGGTATCGTTCGGTTCAATAAAATAATTCGAAAGTACAAACATCTATTTAAGCCCATTGAGGAGTAGAACTGAGGTGGTACCTCGGAAAATGTTTGAAAAAAAAAAACTGGTCATATCCTTGTCTCAAAAAATCAAAACCCTTTTCGTCAATGAAAACGACGGATGCTAAAATTGTGACATACACAAGAAAATTTGTCGTTTTTCCGTCAAGTCTGCAAGTACTTCTAGGTGAAATAATGGGGTCACAATGTCGTTGGATCACGTGAAGATTTCCTTACTTGATTGTTTGATATTTAAGCATTATTTTCAGCTTGTTTTTCAGTACTGTTCAAAATAGCACATGCATAATGTTCAAAACATTTTGTCTATATCCCCCAGCACATGCATATGACACCTTCCGGCCTACTAATGAATTGCCATCTTTCTTTTAAGGAATAGAAAAAATACAGCATGAGTCACTTACTGAAGCAAGCCAAAGCAAAATATGTTCAGCCTGCCTCCAAATAGTGTTCGAATAGATTAAATATTTTAGAATGAATATTTGAGGATGAATCATATGAAGCTTACACTCTATTTTTGTCCTCTAAGCTTTGGGAGAATAACTTTTTTATTGAGTTGTGAAAATCCTAAAGATTTTTTTTGACCTGGGTCTTAACTTTTTCTTTGCATGATTTAACCTTCTTTCCCATCATATTTATGTCCACTAATATTCTGGAATACTATGTGCATGATGCTTTGATGGATTTCTCACATAAATCATCCTCACGTATGACTGTTCACGGTTGATGCTGCTTTTGGTCGCTGAAACTTGCCAATTTCAAAAATCCAAGATGAAAATAAAACACATTTCAGCTTTCATTTGGAATCAGTCAATTTTGCATGTATCATTCCAATATTTCTCGATCAGCTATATTTAAAGTTGAACTGCGAAGAAGCTCAGTACAAGTTTTTAAGAATTATGTCTGAATACGTCGCAATTCAGGTAGACGAAGTTCTGCCGAGAACTACAACATTGAAAAGAAAGAATGTCACATTTTACTACATTATCTAAAACAAAGCAAAATATTTTAAGGGAATTACTTATAATATTTTCAATATAGAATATGAGAAAACAGACAACAGGGAAGAAAGTGCTTCTTGATGCGTGAACTACTGGTTCAAAGAGCTGGAAAGATATTCTTTCATACAGCGTATTTCGCTTCGTAGATGAAGCAGAAAAAAAAGACAGGAAGCATGCAATATGCAAAAAAGAAAAAAATGCCGTGTATATACTTCAAGGCGTGAAAAATGGCAGACGAGCAGAAGCAGTTGGCGCGAATTCCATCGCTTGAATTAAAAAGAGGTGCTCGCAGATCGATACTCCTGGGGAGAGAGAAGCGTTTCTTTGCATGCATGATTTT
>CAJPEX010004885.1:5104-19107 GCA_905338405.1 Notodromas monacha | reverse complement strand
GTGAACTCGGAAAGGGCAAAAGCAATTGACTTCTCCGTCCCGTTCCTGGACACTGGGATAGCGATAGTTGTTGCTAAACGAACCGGGATTATTTCCACGACAGCCTTCTTGGGTGTGTTTTTTCACATTTCGAAAAAATGTTTCCTGTCACAGGGGAATGGCTATACATTGACTCTAATTCCGCTCATATTATCGTCTTTTCGTACCGCTTTTTTTTTTTAAAGAACCTTTTGACAAGGCTTCATGGATTTTGGTGGCCTTGGTTGCTATTCAAGTTGCGACGTTGGCCATCTTCGTTTTTGAGTGGTTGAGTCCCTGGGGTTACGATATGAAGGTGAGGACAGTTTTTTTCTAAAATATTTGAAAACATTTTTTCGATTTCAATGCACCTATGTAAGCGGGTTGTCCCCGTGACGCGCGGCGAGGAATTACATACAGCAGTACTGTAATTCGAACGCATTCGGAAAAAGTTTGAAAATTTTTCAAGAATTCTTTTAGGCATTTGAAAATTTTACCGGATTCTTTCAAGTGTTCAAAATGGTTAACAATTCGTAATTTTTCATTACACGCTAGGCCTCTCAAATTTGTTTCAGATTTTCTACCATGTACAAAATATATACCTAATCCCGCACGGAAATGGGCAATAATCGCTGAATTAAACCCAGCCTTTTTTTAGCGATAAAATGTCAGTGATTTGCAATCAAGTTTTGTTCTTCCATTTATTGATGAAAAGTTGGACGATCAATTCAAAATAAAAAAACAGTGCTTCCGTGAAGTACTGTAAAAATGTAAATGATGCAAGAAAAGAAGCTATATTTGATCACACGAACGATAATTTTTTAAGCTTTTTACGCTGTCAAAATGCTTAACGATTTCTTTTAAAACTGCACAAATTATGAGCAATGTATTTTAACAGTCATGTCAACTTTAAATTCAAAGAATTTAAAGTTTTAAATTATTATTCGGCGCAACTAAACTGAACCATTTTTATATCGGATTTCTAACAGCTAATGACATGATTAACCGCCCAGATTGCTGAGAAACCAATTTTTCACGTGCGTAGACATGTTCTATTCGCATAAATCTGAAAAGGTTTTCCGTTTAATTTCGCCCACCGTTTGCCAACGGCATACAAGA
This sequence comes from Notodromas monacha, assembly GCA_905338405.1. Taxonomy (NCBI): domain Eukaryota; kingdom Metazoa; phylum Arthropoda; class Ostracoda; order Podocopida; family Cyprididae; genus Notodromas; species Notodromas monacha. The sequence goes on along the minus strand of CAJPEX010004885.1, from coordinate 17,970 downwards.
CATTTCAACCGGCAAAAATGAAATTAAAAACTCATTGTCCGAAACAAGCTCGCTTCTTCTGAATTCTCTTGTTCACGCAAATTTAATTTTTTAAAAAGACCATCATTATATTGGGCAAATCCGAATTATCTTCGCTTGTGCTCCGAATTCTTCTCAATAAATAGATGAACGAGTGAGTTTTTGAGAAAACCGCGCTGGAGCAAATGCGATGATCACGTGATAAGTGGGGTGTGTCAACTGAACCCTAAGATCTCAGCACAGCCCATTTGCATAGGGTTGGCAATTTGAACATCATCCAAGTTTCACGAGCATATTTGATACTTCCTTATTCAGCTTCGAGTGAGCGAAAATGGGCTGTCAAGGAGCTTTTATTGCAGCGAGACACCCGGCCTTTCGAAATGTTCTTTCTTGCAGTCTGAAAAACCGCAATCCGCTCGTTGCGTTGCACACCACATCACATCTCACAAAATTGCAGTCTCGCCTTGATCATTGCGACAAGAAATAAGCTCGGGAGACGGGTGCAGAAATGGGAAATATAATTTCCTCTTCAGTCATTAAGATGATATTTGTCGCATGTCTGTTCGCAGTCGCAGCCACCACCTGGCCACAGTTTCTCGCTGTTGCGGGTCTATTGGCTCGTGTGGGCAATTTTGTTCCAAGCAGCTGTGAATGTAGATTGCCCACGAGGCTACACATCCAGGTGAGAGAGAAATGAAGATCTAAGAATGTGAAAAATGTCTTCCTTCATAGTTCAGTGGTCCACAATGGGTGCTTCGAGGATCCGTGAGGGATCCGCGTTAAATTCGCAAGCACTCAAATTTTTTGCCCTCGAAATACAACGAAACGAGTTTTGTGGTAAATGGTATGCCTGAATAATGTACATATATCAGTAATTGGAATGGATCACGGATGGGCATAACCAAATAAGTCTGCCGTAATTAAAAATTAGAACTATACCCTATACACCGATGATTAAAGATGGACAAAATACATGATTACCGAATCGACTGCATGCTTGAAACTTGAAGCTAAACCCCGAAAAATTGCATGCCTGAAGGCGGAAGCTAAAAAAAAAGGCTCAAGAACTCATATTTTATGACTTTGGATACCCCATTAAAGTATGACATATACTGTATAATCAAACAATTGAAGCTTTTCTGTATGTAATTTTGATGACAGTTTTTCAAAAAAGTTCTGAAATATTCAATTTAGTTCCTGCATTTAATGGTCTTGAACTTTGATTCAGTGAGTTCGATTGATTTTCCGTTGTTTAGATCTGCAATTGACTTACATCCTTGGCAAATAAACACAGACATTCTTTGAGGATTTTTATTACGGTCACTATAATTTTTAGGATTCGGACCCAGAAAAAATCGAATATCCTGTCGATATCATGACTCGGTACTGCTGACGATACTTTTGGAACAACCTTCGCATAACACACTCGAAGAAAATTACATACTAATGTATCTGGAACTCTTGGAAAGGTCCAGCAACAATAATATGCCGTAGACATATAAAAAGGTTGAGGATCTTCGGTCTGGTTAATTATGTGCCGAATACAAGGATGGCAGCTGTTTACAGCGACTTTTTTCTTATTCTTTCTTGTTCTTTTCCTTTGCTGTTGAATCTTCAAATACAGGTTTATGGCCAGTGTGTGGGCCACGTTTGCTGTGGTGTTCCTGGCCATTTATACGGCCAACCTTGCTGCGTTTATGATCACCCGGGAGAAATACCACGACCTCAAAGGGATAGAAGACCCCAGGGTAAAATTGCGACCCGTCCTACTTTCTGTCATTGTTCTCACGACGCTATCGTCATTTCCAAAAGGCTTTGTCAAAGTCTCTGGGTTTCTCATGGTCCCATTTTTGGGCAGCAGCAGTAACACGTATCATCCATTTGGGTTCGATTTTCTCCTTTTTTTTATTGCTCGAATCCAAAAATAATAACCCATTTCTTTTTATTTTTCTCTTCTTTGAAATTTTTTCAATTTCTTTAACCTTGATGGTGGTAATAGTTACATCTCTTCAGGTCAATATGGAATTCAGTTACGTATAGATATGAAATACTGTATTGTACTTTACTGTAGAATAGAATTCCTCAAACGAACAAAGAGCCCAATATGGATAATTTTTCGTTGAATTCACAGTGTTTTATTTTCGAGTTGGGGTTTAAAGTTTCAACAAAGTCGTAGAAATATTTCCTTCAACCCATTTTTAGTAATATAGTATGTTATTGATACGAACGTTCAAATTAAATCGTTACTCGCGATTTAGCAAATTACCAAATGTTTCAATTTTGAATTTGATTTGAATGAAAATGATGCTGAAAATTGCCAATTTAATATCCCTTGAAATGAGAATCCCAATTGAACATGTTAATTGAACAAAGCTTCAGCGCAATTCAAACTTTTGAAAATAAAGTACAGTGCAAGATAAGAATAATCAGTTTGTCCCTCAATCGATCAATTTAAAATCTACAAGAAATAACTCCGTCCTATTTGACTTGAAATCTATGAGTTGTAGAACAACGTTTTTAATAATTACTGTACTGTGAACGTATTTACACTTGGAACTATCACCTGATTTTTTAAAGCACGATACTATTATCCCTGGTTTTTAATTTTCAGATTTTAGTTGCGTCAGATAATTTAAACAGGTTTAACGAGAGAATAATACATTATGGTACCATCGTCCGTGGAAACAGGTTGAATATTTTGCTTAAGGAAAATCTCGAGAAATTCGATGTCGAAAGCTAGTCTAAAGTTTAGACCTTCAAGTGAACTTTGAGATCTACACACGCGTTGCATGTAAGTGAACCATAAACTTCCCCGAACTTCTCCGAATGTGTGTATATATACTGTACACGAGTACATTCGAACAATTTTGATGGATAGCCTTCTTAGAAAGTGGTGCGTTACTTTACGAATGTACCGCTCAAGACCCTAGCTCAGTTTGATATAGAAACCCCCTCGCGAGGATATGAAGATTTCTCGCATATCTCGCGAGACCTAGAAATGAGAGCAGAAAAACGAAATAAAAGAAGAGGGGGCACTGGAGCCGTAAGCCAGAAATGATACATTCCCGGCATTGTATTTCCGCATTCCAGTTGACGCACCCGAGGGCACAAGAGCCGCCGTTCCGGTTCGGAACCATTCCCCACGGGAACACTGAAGCAGTCCTGAAACAGAACTACCCCGAGATGATGGCGTACATGAGAAAGTATAACCGATCCTCGGTCCTCGAAGGCATTCGAAGTGTGAAGCACCAGTAAGCACTGATAATCTGTCATTCCTTTTCTCTATACCGCTTTACGCGTTGTCGGGATCAAAATCCAAATACATCTCCGTCAACCACAGTTAAAAAAAATCCGAATTAGTGCTTCCATCGAAGAAAGCATAAGAAGAGAAAATTATGTTGTATGCAACTGATGATCTCCATTCAGATGAGCTCATTAACGTAATTAATCATTATCACATTAACCCAACTGTATGGTCAGCTTATGGATGTCATCATTTTTTCTCTAAAGAGAAAAATGCCTATTTTCTCTCTACTCTTCTCTCTAAACTACCTCCAGTACGCCACAAGGTATGATCATAATGCTTCAGTTTGTAAGAACAACTATAGTGTATATTGATAAACATGAATTTTTTGGAAATTATCAGAAAAATTGGGGACACGAGAGGCATAGCTTAATTTTTACTCTTCTCTCTAAACTACCCCCAGTAGGCCAAAAGTTAGGATCATAATGCTTCAGTTCGTAAGAACAACTATACTGTATACAGTATTGATAAGCTTCAATTGGAACTTTGGTCATTCGTTATTTTAGAAGTGAGGAATATAATTGATTTAATTTTTGGATTCGACACAGTTGGAGATCTGCGGCTGGAGCATTAAAAAAAATCTGAAGGACGATTATAGGTGATATGAATGTTGTGAAAATTATCAGAAAAATCGGGGGACACATGAGGTAGGCATAAATTAATTTTTGTGGTATAAGGCTAGTTTCTGGAGTAAGTCTCGCTAGTGATATGCATCATTTACAGGCCCTGAGTGATATTTTTGTAGAATCTTCTCACTTATAATAACTGTATGATTTTCTACGAATAATTTCGCAAATGACCACAAATAAACCGTTAAGTTTATTGATTTACATCCATGCCTTTTACAATGCTCTCTGCGGGATCAACTAGAAAACTCCATTAATTCGGAAACTACTGTATATAGTGGACAAAAATATCTATGCAAAAAATATGTATTACTGTCACTCGGAAGCTCAACAGTCGAGAAAAAAGTAACAAGCTACTATATATACAGGCTATGTGGTCAAAGTTTTTTCCCCCCTTCTGCGAGCTTTCTCGCACTTTTCCAGCACTCTGGGACACAATTTGGAATAAATTTCAATGTGGTTTGATGGTCGATTAATTTTTACTGAAAGTCATTACAATGTCAAAGGTCGACCCAACTTAACCCGAACACGATAAAGCTTTCTCACAACGCCTCCACATAAATTAGTGGAAAAAGCGATCAGACATTATGCATGTTACTTTAGTGTTCAGTGCATAATTGAACGAGAAAAGCGTTTTTACGATTTTAAAATTCCAACCAATGTCCAAGAAGATTTGTTTTAGTTCAGAAAAGTGCCATCTGAACTCTCTGAAGTAAAAATATTTAATACTTTCAGCGATTTGGACGCGTTTGTGTACGATGCCACAGTGCTTGACTATTTGGTGGGTCAAGATGATGAATGCAAACTTCTGACGGTGGGATCTTGGTACGCCATGACTGGTTATGGAATCGGGTTTCCGAAAGGTTCCCGTTACATTCAACAGTTCAATCAACAAATGCTAAGATATCGTCAGAACGGTAAGACCTTTAGATGAAAAGGTTATTCAGTTATTTTAGCATGATTATTAATTTCTATACAAATATTTTAGAGGGATGATCTGATGAAGGAATGACGCGTGTACTTGAAAACACTTTTTTAGATGTTGACTCTATTTATTAGAACGATTACTGGTGTAAAATTTACTCAAAAGTGAAAGAAGCTTGAGGCCGCGTTTTAAACTTACCGACATTTTCAAGATCCAAATATTTCACTCTCCGTGCAGTTTATTCTGTGTCCCACTTTTGCACACACTTGCAAAAACAGCGCGATTTTCTTGAACTTTTCATTGATTAAAATTTCCTAATTTTCGTGTAGCTAGTCCTCAAATGCGATGAATAATTTTTTATTCAAGAATCTTGAGCAAGTGACAATGCTGCTGGCACAGTAAAATCGACCAGACTTTCACATTTTGATTTAAGTTCATGAAAAATAAATTGTATTTCCGTTTCTTTGGCAGGTACGATTATGCATACGGTTCAACCATTTTCGGGAAAAATAGGTCGAAATAATATATAATTTTCCTTGACACAATTGACTGAACTCGTGGTCCGCGGACCGGCGACGGTCCGCAGCAGTTTTTTGCCAGTTCGCGGTAAAATTCCTTCCACATAATAAATGCATTAAAAATAGTAATGGTCTGTTATCTCAATTCAAAATTTTGCAGAGAATGGCAGATGAAATTATATGATGAAAAATAAATTTTTGCTTTTTCTCCTAGTAGAAATTCAGACTCTTTTTCAACCGCTGAAATATATAACGGTACTTCCAGTTATCAACCTGAGAAACCTTTCTTCAAGCCCAGGATCCTATTTTTAAAAGACATTTCCACTTTGTAGCTGCTTAACAGGTTATTAGCTCAAATTTGCCATAAAATGTTATTGTATTGCAGGCATTTTAAAATTGTATGCCTGCTATCAAAAATTGTATGGAGCGTCGCCGGTCCGCAAAAAATTCTATGACAATATGCCAGTTTGCGAAGAATTTTATCGAAATTTGCCAGTCTGCGAGCCCAAAAAGGTTGGGGAACACTGTTGTAGAGTGATTGTAAGACACTCACATCGTAATTTCGCTTCTGTTGAAAACCCCAGAAAAAAAGTAAACTTTCCGTCTTCAACGCAGCAGTAAAGTGTTCTTCGAAATGCTCAGTGGTTCTGCAGTAGTTCAGCCGCCGGACACGAATTCCGTTACCCCAAGCTGCGAACACTTGCTCGTAATTCATTCGTCCTGAATTGTGTGCCAAATAAATCAGGGTACTTGGAGCGACTGCAACACTTCTGGCTCAAGGGGGCCTGCCGCCCAAAAACAAAGCAAAACGCCGCTGCTTCCAGTTCCGGCGGCGGCTCTGCCTCCCTCTCCATCAACCAGTTTTTGTCTGCATTTTTGCTGCTCGCAGCCGGAATGTCAATTGCCATTTTCTTCTTCTGCGTGGAAAGCATATACTTCAAGTACGTGCGGAAATGTGTCGTTGCCAGTGACGCGGCCAACAGGATGTTCTCCTTGCTGAGCACCGTAAGTTCATCTTGCTGGCTTTATTTTTTTATTGGCAGGGGGATGAACCAGCCTGTTCTATGTATGGAGGGTTTAATGGAGTCAGCACCTCGAACGATTCCAGCTCAAAATTATCCAGTACAGCATTTCAATTTTTGCTTAATGCCACGAATGTAGCTTTTATTCATGATAATACAGTTCCTCCCAAAAAGCGAAATAACGGAGGCCATGATTTAAAATTTAAAAATTCCCGAGTATGACATGAAAAATATTCATCACGCCGCCGCCCTTTTTTTATTGCTCTCTTCCTTGGACATTTGGTGATTTTTTAAGTTTTCCAAGGTTTGATTTCTGCTCTTTTTTTGCTTTTTACTTTTTTTCATAACATGCTGTGTATCCCTACTGAAAATCCACGAACTGGGGCAGATCTTTCCTAGGATTCAGCAGAAACATTATTCGAACAAAAACTCCTGACAAGTGAAATCATTTATCCCCTCATATAAGTGAAATTATGAAGGGGGTAAAATAATGTTGGTTTCAATTTTTATAGAGGCTTAAATTCCAAACTTTTTCGTCCATTATTACCACGAGGATTCGCAATTTTTCCCAGTCTGATCTTCATAATCTCAATCCTTTTAAGAATTTTATTTTTTCTTCAGAAGTGCAATTTTTTTAGATAGCGAAAATCGTTGTATCCTTCGATTTTTTGCTTTTCAAAAGGACGAATAAAAAGGGCAGGAAATAGTTTTGAAAAATCGATCCGTAGAAACCTCACTTATTGGGGTTGTATTACCTCACACATAATCCGGATATTTTTAGACTCGTTTCTGTAAGACATGCTGCTTTTTTGGTTCATCATATTTTCGCCAGCTCTATCTTATTGTGAAAGATGATCTTTCGATGTACACCTAGATGAGTCCCATGTTGTTGCGACAGATGTTTTGAGCTTTTATTACGGGGTTTGGGGGATGAAAAAGGGGAGGGGGGGGGGGCTCCCATTAGATGATGATGATGAGTGTGTAATCTCATCGTATGTGTATTCTGAATTCGACAAGAGCATGGGGAGGTCAGAAGACGGTGAAGAAGAGGCAGAAAATGGGGACGAAGAAGAAGAAAGAAAGAGGACAACAGGATCAGGTGAAGACCAGGACCAGCAGCTGCAGAAAAAGCGCAAATTGCCGGAAACCCAGTTGGCCCTGATTGCGGATTCTGAAGACGGAAGCGGGTGTCCGTGCTCGGATCCGGTTTGCAAAAGGTTCGCCTGGGAGGCGTTGAGAGAGCTTGAATTATCCAAAGCCAGGATCAAGCAGCTGGAACAGGAAATGCTGTTCCGTCAGGGACATCAACAGCAGCAAAGGACTTCTTCTGTCGTCAGGTTTTGTTTGTTTTCCCTCTTAACTTTTGGCTGATTCCATAATTACTTTGACGCTGAGGCAGTCATGGGTCTTTTTTTCTTCTTCCGGAAAATATCAAGATACAGCATCTGAAATAATCCTGTGACGACCATTCGTAAGCAAAAAAATTATACTAGAGCCCTATATAGGGGTCATTGTTACAGGTTCGAAATTTTAAAAGATCTTCCTAGAGATAAAATCTCAATCATAGATTCAGACGTTTTGATTCAAACGCAGAAAATTGATGTTCCAATATCTTGGGTGTCTTTCACTGCATTTGAAAGAAATCGGGTTCCAACGAATGAGTTGAGAGTTTCAACGAAAAATTAAGAGCCCGAAAAAATTAAACCTCTTTGATTTGCAGCAAAATTTTCAATTGCAAGAAAATTTTCCTAACTTCCATCGTACCGTTGCGGAAATTTATGATGCATTAAATATGATCTTTTTCTTCAAAATCAATGTTTCTCAATTGGAAGAAGACGGTCTTGAGGAAGTGAGCCACTTATGAAAACCCTGTATACAGTATATTCTTTGAGCAGTCAGTAAAAATTTCGCAAAATGTAGCTCTCTGAGTACATGCTTGGAATTTGATTAAGGAAAATCGTATGTTTATTCCATCTAGTATTTTACTGTACAACAACTAATATTTGCTGGAGCTTATGTGAAAACTTTCTAGGCGATGTTACAGGACCAATTATGTTTGTCTTCGCTTCTGACCTCTTGCAAACAATTACTTTTCTCTGCCAATATACTGTATTATATCAGTAATTTGTCACCCACGACTATTTAATTTTGCGCATGCATCATTCCCGAGTCTCGACGCAGAATGATGACGCATGTCGCTACAAAAACCCTCGTTGCCACTGTGATTTTTTTTTGGTCCCCAAAACCGGGAAAAAAATGGAAAAGAAGAGATTCCCAGGGAAAAGGGGCCTTTTCTCCACATGTATTTTTATTCTGTCTTCCAGGGAAGAACCTATTTTCAGGAGCATGATGTCCCTGCAGCAAGCAACGCCAGGAGCAGCAACATCCCCGCGGTTCCCACTTCCGGAAGCGAGGTCCCGACTGCATCCGCAACAAGTCCACGCTGTTCCGTCCATTTCCCACTTCAGTTCGGACTGTTTGCGAGACAAACCGTTCAAGCCTGTGTGGTGGAAGCAGTCGCAGACTTTTGCCCGAAATGGGACTCGCAAGTCGCGACAACGAAGGTGAAGATTGCTTCGCATAAATTTTTATACGGCCGACGCATGTATTGCATGCATCGGGGGAAAAGTCGGATACGACATTTTTATTTATTTTTTGTCCTCTCATCACAATTTCATCTCTTTTTTTTTCGTCTTTTGATTCGCAGGCCGAAAACGATCGAGATCGCCGAGATCGAGACGGTGCTGTAAAACTAAAAGGAGAAATTCTGCATCGCCCCCCACTGGAAATTCCGTTCGCATATTTGTTGAACCGAAAAAAAAGGAATGAGCAGAATTGTGCCACACTATGCATGAGGAAGTAATTTTCAGAACCCCGAAATACATGTTCCGAGTGCAGACGGAACATCCGACGTTCTCTCGAAACCAGAGAGTTCTCTGGGAAAAATTCTGTCTTTCATTTAATTTTTTTCCATAAAAATGTCAGAGTTGAAATTCAAAAACCCGAATGGTCTGAAGCCATTATTAACAATATTCCTCGAGAAAATCCAGTTTTCCACCACCACGAAGAACATATAGATGAGACACTGACACATTTTATTGCTCGCAAAAGTGTTTTCCAGATTGCGCTTGAAAATCTTCGCTTTCGAAACTTTCTGGAATTTTCGATTATTCTAGAGAAGCAAAAAAAATGTTTCAATCCTTCCCAGCTCATTTTTTCTGCTCGAAACTTGTTGTGGAAAATTGACAAGATGGTTGTACGCGGAACTCGTGAAATTCAAATTCATCATGTTGAATCATTCGCTGATTTGAACGATCGCTTTACTTTTGATTCATGCCCGACAGATTTCGCGGACGTGCAGCCGAAATGCAAGTGATTATTTTGGGAGTTGATGCGATTCGTTGATTCCTGATGATGAACAGGATTGGATTTAATCAGTCATTCCCGCGGAAACTGGAAATGTTTCAGAGGCTTCACTTCCATATCAAGGTGTGATCTCGTGCAACTGAAAGCCCCGACCAACAACATTCATGTGTCTCTCATCTGAGAGCGCGATTACTTCCGAGCGTGAAATGATTACCGATTGTGGAAATGAAGTTACATCGCGGAAGAAGGAGACCAGAAAATCCCTTTGATGATGAAGCATCCGCAAAATAAGGAGACCGTGAGGTGTTGGAACAACCCTTGCACTGTACGAGTAAAACGGGAGAAGCAATCAAGGGTTGCCTCCCCCCCTGTTTCTGTATAGCTCCGTGCTGCTGTTGGAAATCGCCAATACGCGCTTTCAATGTTCGGTGACCCATTTTCGCCTTCGTTACTCCTCTTCTGCCTACCTGATCCAAGTCTTTAGCACAAGCTGGAGAGAAGAATCCCTTCGTTAACTCTGAACTACTCTTCTTTTTGTGGAACTTGAGGACGAGAGGCACGAAGAGCTCTCTTGTGAAGTAGGAATGCCGAATGCGTGGATACTGTGATCAGTTGTGAATACATTGAATCGAACGTGCATTGCTCGATTATCGGAAAGAGATTCAAGCGACATCTACATTATGGGAATGACATTTGTCAACATATGTAACGTTTTTCTTGACTAGATTGCAAGGAAGGGATTGCACGAGTTGCATTCGCTTTTCGTTTAAAAAGTAAATAAATTTCGTTTAATCACCTGATGCATCGAGATGGAGAACTTTAAAAAATCGAGCTTCAGTTTCTTCAAAATGGCTCAATAAATCCTTCTTAAAATGTATTCTTCGTTCTGTTTTCCCCCCGAGGGTGCATCTTTCGTTGCGTGCATTTAGTGACATCTATGATGAGTTTAAAAGACAGTTTTCCCAAGTATTTCTGAGTCATCCACAGGTGACATTCGCCGAGCAAATAATATTCTCTGGGTACCATGAATGAGGCGTTTAAACTCATCTCAATACTTCTTGAAATGTAGCACTAGCACAGTCAATCTCAGCTTGAAACTGTTTATTGACCTTGATTAATCAACATGTGAACTAATCCAATCAACGATAGCTAAAAATGAATCACAGTACTGTACGTTAGTTTGGTATTCGTCGAAGGAATGCCGCGTTCGGGGCCATCAGAAGTAAAGCAAGCTTTTTTTTTACGTTTAGCTAATGAATATTCTAGGAACAACATGCGTGTATTTATGTTAATTTACCGAATAGTCATCACGAAAGAGAACTCAATACAGTATTCGAAAAGGGAAAAAAATCGATTATGATGAGAAATATTTCCATCACGGGCGATGATTTATTTATGACGGTGCGAGTCCAATTTGTTGCGATACTCCTCGGTATGTGGGTGGGTTTCTCGGTGTCATGAACCAGCGCATGAAGGCGTTTGCGGGGGTGACAAGTACTGCACGGTCCCTAAGCGAGGACGACTTGATTCTCCGCAGTTGAGGAATGACCTCGCATGCTGACGACCCAAGGAACCCGGGTTCCCCCGGCACTGCACCAGCAGCATCCGCTTAACAGTTGCACGGAAAATCGTGGCCCAATTTTCGCAGCTGACTTTGTGAGCGAGGGAGTGCGGGTATATATGCTCGTCAAGGAACGGAAACATGAATACGAGGCTCGAACAAAACTTTCGCCAATTTTCGATGACGAGCAGCAGCCATTCGAAAGATCCCTCAGAAGCTCGATTGATCGCACTTTTCCCATGAACATTTTTAATACTGTATTTAATCACGATCAAACGTTATTTGACAATGCATCCCAAATAAAAACGTTTTAAAGAGTGCTTTTCAGTCATTGCCTGATGTTTTCTTATGCCTAGACGATTTTCGAAATCGGTACATTTCTTGAAGGTGTCCTCATGAAGCTAATTGTGGGTTTCTTTAACTTTCCTCGTTCATGAGATCAAACAACGATTACCAAAATTTTGTCGACTCTCAGCCGCTCAGTAAAGTTGAGCTTGATTTTAATGGCATTTTTGAATGCAATCATGTTGATATGCTGGAGATAAAGCGCACTAAAATCAAATTTTAGAGATGGGTAAAGAATAATTTGATTGAATTCCATTATATTTGTTACTTATTTTGTGCCTACGAGTAATCGAAGCCTGGATAGTTGAGAAGCAACAGTGTACTATGGTCTCGTTTTACGCGAAAAAAAAAATGTAATACACTAAAAAGAATTCGCTTCAAAGGTTTTTTAATCAGTCTAAGTTAAAGTCTCAGAAGAAAAAAAGCCTCGAAAAAGGCACGTAATGTGCGATCATTTATTTTGTCGATAGTTGCGAAAGCGGTATCTTGACCGAATTTGTCATCCAGCGATTGTTGATGATAATTGTTCTTGTTTTTATTCAAAAAAATTTGAAGATAAATCAGTTTGGGGATTACGGCATTGCGAACAGATGAAATATTCTGAATGCGTCCGCAATAATTTTTTTTGTCAGATTTACTTTTCAAAAGTGCTCATGGAGATGCACGTATAAAAAGGGCTCCGCTGTTATCAACATGTAATTTCGTCAAAATTTTAAGATACTCTTCATCTGACTCGTGGGTTATCTAAATAGACAAACAAATTTGATGTATTTTTATTTTATTCTTGTGCTTGGAGTTGTCAGTCAGTGCGTGAATGTCATTTGCATCATTATATGGCCGAAATAACGACAGCGGTTGAGTAAAACCATACGCTCCTTATGCAGAGGGGATCCCTGTTGACAGATCCTCAGCAGCAGCCGCACATGCCAGAAAAACTTATGCTTAACATTTTAAATATATCAAGACACTGTTCTTTTTTTTTTTTGAAGTTCGTTTCCTCTGTTTCCTGCTTGCGATACAGTGATGAAAGTAGGAACATTTTCAGAGTGCTCACCACGCAGAGGTTACCAGCTCATGCGTGGGGAATCGGAGGTGGAATGCACAGCAGCAGCAGCAGAGAAGGCATGGTGTCGCGGTGCTCGCGGGGGGGGGGGGGGGGGGGGGGGGGGGGGGGGGGGGGG
>CAJPEX010004884.1:0-19111 GCA_905338405.1 Notodromas monacha | reverse complement strand
CTCCGAAAAATATACCAATTTAAACTAGGACGCAGGTCCCGGCCTCAGCCCGGCTGATTATCTGGTTTTATTTATCATCCTTTCATTTCGATTCATATTTGTTATAAATTCCTCGATCCTTCTTTTTTCATCGGAAGGAAAATTCTCATTTTCTTTCCTTGTCTGAAAGCAGTATAAAAAATCTCTTTCTGACAACCCCCCCCTTTTTTCTTATTGCCAAATTTGGCTCAAAACATGATCGATGGGAAACCGACAATAAAAAGGGTATTCACTGCCAAGTTTGGCACACTTTAGATTTGTAAAACAAAAGTGTGAAGAGCTTTCGCCGAATCTTCAATACCAAAGATAGCCGCGGTGGAGGCGGTTACCCAAGAGAACCAAAACTAGGGTGCCCATCCCCGCAGCCCTCCTCAATATCGAACACAACCACTGCCAAGTTTGGCACACTTTAGAATCCAAAACGAAAGTATGAGGAGCTTTTGCCGAATCTTCAATACCAAGGATAGCCGCAAAGGAGGTGGTTACCCAAGAGAACCAAAACTAGGGTACCCGTCCCCGCAGCCCTCCTCAATACCGAATGCGGTTATAAAAGGAAATCCCAAAGTCGGAAAAAACACTAATATTTCGGATCCTTGACCTTATCAAAAACCGAGATCCACCTTTTCAAAAATTAACCAAGCCAAAACTCTGACGATATTCTTGGCAAAAAATTCACGAACAACATGAAGTGGGACTCAGTCGAGAACAGCTCCAAGATCCCACCGTACGACAAACATGCATTTCTCCGACAAAAAAACCACCAGAATTGGCACACTGACAAGAATATATTCAAACCCTTCTTTACCACCTCTTGAGGTTCTTACATGACAGACATGGCGGATACCCTCGACTGAAAATACGAGGATATTCCCCTCGGCTACCAAGCAAGAAACACCAAATGTGGTTTGAAAAATGGGGTTGAAAAACCTCTTCCAGTTCCGACGATTCAGAAAAAGGAGGTTTGAGCAACCCAACTACTGATCAGAAGAAACCAATTATAATCTCCCGACTGGTAACTGAGTTTCCAAACACCTTCCTTACAAAAAATCTTATCCTTTCCGCCGGCTTTGGCAAATAAGAAGAGCAACACTGAGAACAAGACCTGGAACAACGGCAGGTCAAAGACCAACTGAGAGAAGAGGTTTAAGATGGCGGACCACCGCCAAAAGGGGGACCTCTGATTCAGCCCTGAATCAACCGGTTCCTAGACCCACTGAAGGACCAAAGAAGCTCAGATTGACAAAGAGCTGAACACGGAGAAGCGACATCTAATCTTTTCAGACATTTAACACAAAAAGATGACCAAAAATTCTTAAACGGAAAAATCTTTTCCTACAAAGACCAGCCAAAAGAAAAACTTATTTCCATCAAAAGTACTTGGTCTTGAGAATTTAACCAAACATTTTCTTGCTGACAGTGGCACACTCAAAGTACCAAGTAACCTTTGCCAACTATGGCACACTCGAAGCACCAAGGCGAACCACCGAGAAACGAGTCGGGCAGGATTAGCTACCCTGCCCTTGGACTTGTAAACAAAACTTGAAAACTCTTCAAAACTAAAAAACAACTCTCTCTTTTCAAGCACTTCAAACAAACAGAAGTTCAAGCCTCGAGCATCACCGAAATCAAGAACCTGACGACAAAAGTCAACGTCCGATTCCCGACACCAGGAGCTCCCGCACTCAGCAATCCTCATTTGAACACTGTGACTTTTCGCAAAAATTTGCACCCTTTTTATTTTGCTGCGTCTTGAATTAACCCCTTCCGGAAAAGAGGGTCATTCAAGGACGCGGGGGGATTTTTGCGCGGAATTTTCTTGCAGTTCCTCTATGAAACAAGGCACCAAATTGGAGCCAAAACTGTAATTCAATCGGCGCATCACCAGGATGCGCCAACACAAACGAAAGTTAAACCGATTCCCGCAAAAGGGGTATCCTGAAATAAAACGCGAAACAAATTGGCAAAACAAAGACCCTCAAGGCCAAAAAAGGAGAGCAATCCCCGGAAACGGGATAAAACAAATTGCCAAAAAAGTTGGCGCCACCCTTTTGACAGGGGGACATCGACTCCTCTGAAAACTCGGGGTCATTTGACCCCTCAAGACTTCACAAAAACACAAACCAGCTGTCAAGAAAGAGACAAAAAATCTCGTCTCCTATATCATAAAACAATTTGTCTCCCAAATTTGGGATGTCTCGAGCTGTCAAAAACTCAAGTTTAGAAATACTCAACTGGCAACTTTACAGTCTTAACAGCTTTTGCAAACTGTCAAGACCCATGTTTTTCAGCAGAAAACTAATTTAACAAACGGTTGAAAGATCGTAAAACATCCACCCGGTTTTCGGGAAAATACACATTTATGAAACCTTTACAAAAAACAGCAGATGCTACCACCTGGTGTTTTCAAATCTGCGCAAACAAGGAGGACCCGCCAAAATTGGTGCAAAAATCGTATATAAACCCCAGAAAATTGGGTAACAGACACAGTCAAGTTTAGAAGGTCAAACTGCTGAAGTTGTGTTCTTAAAATTCAAAATTCGGGACTTAGAAAATTCTCCACCATCAGGGTGATTTCGAGACATCGCAAAATCAAAAGCTTCGGTACTCTGCTTTTACCCTCGGTTTTTCAACCCTCTTTTGCTAAGAACAGGACTCGTCTTTCTTAATTTATCTCCTCAAAGCCGTGTGGGAATACCTTGTCAAATTGGGAACTTGAACCAGTTGCAAAATTCTAATTGTAAAGGAAATCAAGTCCACTTCTGGACTACTTGAAATCCTACGACTCTGATTACTGTTGATTGCTGTAACTCTTGTATATCTGAGTGTGTATACTTTGTATTCTGTGCAAACCGTGTGTGTGATTTGACCTTGTGTGTGTATGTGTGTGTGCATCAAAGAAAGGTCTGCGCTAGTAGGGAGAAATCCCGGTCGGTTCGCGCCCGGCCAATTGCCGTGTTTTGATTTATTCATCTCCTATCTGAAAAATTCTAAAGTTTGAAAACTCTGCTAAAAAACTGCAATCAAGGTGTGAGGCTTGATTAATCTAATTTTCACTTATAAAACCTTACATATAGGTTTATAGGGTTCATGACCCCTTGATGGGCTTGCCCACGTATTTTTATTTTATTTTTTAAAGTAGGAGTTGTATTTTTGAAAGCTATTTCCCCGTTCATGAATTTTGGCGTGGTGATCACGGCGAGCTTATTTCTCTTCTGGCGAGTAATCTCTTGATATCGATTGTAAATTTGCTAGTAAATGATTATAATGAATTATCATTATAATGAATGAATTATAATGAAATGATTATCATTTTCGAGGTAATTTGAGCAATGGTCTTCTCCTAGCAGCATCTTCATGTTTTAAACGTGTTTATGCTGAAAAGTTTTTCTTTCAATTTGCATTTGAAAAAAGACTTTTCATTCGAAAAGAATTTGGCATTTTTCTTTCAATTGCTATTCGTTTTGAATGGTTATGCAATATAAATAATCCTGGAGGTTTCCCATTGGAAGGATTCTAGTTTCAGATTCCACCGACGTTATTTATCTTTAGATTTAGTCTTCAATACTAAGAAAACTTGTCAAATTTAAAAAATGTATCCATCATTAGACATTTTACTGAAAAAATTGTGAACGCTAGGGAAGCTCTTTCTTTTTTATATTTAAAATGCAGTGTGTGGCTCCTATGATCAACAACACAATGTGGAAGAACTCTCTCTAGGGTTATCTGGAGACAGAAAAAATCTGCCTGATTCGTTTTCAGTGGTTTCAAGTCTTTGTTGAAATCATCATTATGTATAATTATGAACACCGAGTGAAACATTTAGTTTGTAAACACTGAATGATACATATAACGATACCAGTGATACCTAGCAATTTGACCTTGTGCAATCCGACCATCGCACAATTTGGTGGTCGAATTTGCAGGGAGATTGTCGTGAAAGTTGACTTCTGCCCCAGATTTGACATGCTTCTGCCACTTTCTGGCGTTTTTGTGCTTTTTTAATTTTATGAAGTGTCTCACAATTGCAATGCTTTATTTGTATTCAACGAGGTATGCTTGATGACAAAGTACAGTAATGTAAGTTCAACTGACAAGTATCTGAGAAGCAATGAGCGCAAATATAGAGAGATGCAGATGCCTTTCTAGACTTTACAGTCCAATATTTGGCAAGGCTGGTCAGACCTGGATCTGACCTCATTATGAGCCAAGTTGCATAACTCAGTGGTGCATGACTCTGCACAGTAGCACATCATCAGGAATGTGACAGTAGGAAACATGCAACTGCCTTGTTCATTGTCTGCTAACAAGAACGAATGACAGAAAGTATTTGATGATAACTTGTAATCCCATGAATTGAACAAATCTCTTAAATAAGGAATTTTATCCATGGTTATGAAGCAAGTCTTGCAATTCAGTGAATTGCCCCTGGAAAGCAAAGAAGCTGATCTAAAATTCATAAGATGAAGTCATTTCTGCTTGTGATTGAAATACAGCTCAGTGTGTAGCGTATTATTTGAGGATGGAAGTGGTGCATTCATTATCTGTGGAAAAAATTGTGTTTGGTCCAAGGTGACTGATTTCCAAAAACTTCATCTAACTGAGAGTCAAAGGGATTTATTTTTCAGCTGGAATCTGAAAGTGGGATTTTTCATTTGATTCATATATTTTTGCGTAATCAGTATTGTATAATGTTGGAGAAAATGCGTTCTTTTTTGGCCGTGTTTTACATGCCGAAATGTCTTATTTTCAAATGTATATTCAAGATGAATTGCATTGAGTGCAACGCTTCCGTAGTTGGAACTGCGTCAGGTTCAGTAAAATGAAGAAGAGGAAAAAAGCGTGGAAGTGGTTCGAAAATGTGCTTTTTGAAAATTTCTGGGAAATAAAGAGTGTAAAGAAATAATGTATAGTGAGGATCGAACGTTCACGTTGCACTACGCCCATCTTAGCAGTGCTGTTCTGATGCAAGAAGAAACAGAGAAGTGCATAAAATTCAGTGAAACCGTTGAAATTGTAGTTGTGACTGTGAGTGACATCTATCAAGCCAAATAAAATTGTCATAAAATAAACGAGCATCGACAGCGCTGCGTGCAATATAATCATTGCTCAAATTGACGCCACATACCTGCCAAAATCTATCAAGCCAAATAAAATTGTCGTGGATGAAGAGATCATCAATTTTTCACAACTTGGTGTCGACAGCTTTTCTTTGACTACAAAATGTCTGCCAGGTTGTGGAAGGAAAAATACGTATCTTACCCGTGAAACTCTTGGTCTTTTGCTTTTATTCCTAATCCTCTGAGGTTAATATCCTTGCTTTCATTTCACTAATTTGAAGTGATGCAAAACTTCACGCTTCAGTATCATTTCTGGGGGATTTTGACTCCGTGATAATGACATGCAATTGCATTTCCATGAAAAAAATGCTGGAATTACTCACTGTGCGGGTTTTGAACGTGGGTCTCCTCTTCGTGTTTTCAGGGAGCAGTACTGTTTGCGGTATGAAACCAAGTACTTGCTGGAGCTCGGGAAAGCAATGGATTACCTGGTCTCCTTTGCAGTCTCAATGGCTGCTCAAGAAGCCCTCAAGTACACCATTTTGGCAGGTATGTGGCGTCAATTTGAGCAATGATTATATTGCATGCAGCGGTGTCGATGCTCGTTTATTTTTCTGTGAGTAAGAGTGGGTGTTTCAGCGAAATAATTTTTTTTTCTGCATATTGCGCTGATCGTATTGCTTCTTCTCTTTTTTTTAATATCCAAATGGTATTTTCCTTTGTGCGCTCAACAATTGCGAGCAATTGTGCAAAAACTGTGTTTCTGCGAGGAGATGGATTATGCTGTAGCAATTCTTTATTTTAGCTTTTGAAGCCGTCCGTTTGTCACGGAACAGCATCGCACTGTTCTTGGGTCATGAACGTTTAAATGAATATATTTCAGAAATGAAAATTTTTGGCGTGGGAATGATTTAACAAGTTCCTTGTGAGACTGAGAGATGTATAGCCTGAAATTGGGCGAAAGTGATTTTGGTTTTAATGACCTTCGAAAACAACCGAAAATATAGAGCAATTGACCGAAGTGTGCGATATTTAATAAATACGTATTATCAATACTCGTCATGAGATTATCTTTCCAACTTGTAAAATGAACGGCCAGCGAAATACGAGTATTTTCTCGTTAGTATATTGAGCACATTCATCAAGATCGAGATATTCTATGGTTCCTTTGTATTTTTCGTGGCCATTTGCTTCCATAACATCGAAGATTTGCCCTGTAGTCGTATGTGAGAATTTTTCTGAAATGTTTTGAATTCTGAAAAAAAATTGTATTTATCCCGTACATTGAATTTTGGGGTGTACGAGGGGTTACACGTTTCCGCGCGGACTCGTTTTGGCGCGGACTTGAAATGATCTGAACACGTTGGATAAAAATTTTTTTTTTTTCTCATGTTCACTAGTTCTAAGAGGCTAGGCAGACACCTTCTCAATGTAATCAACACCAATTTTTACACACTTTTCAGTTTTTTTGATTTATGTGTTGGAACAGGCCTTGAAATGTTCAGTTGTTGAATTTTGAAGCTCGCCCAGAGCAGCAGCAACAAGCTGATCCGCGCGGAAACATGTATAATCACTCGTATACATTTTTTAAAGAAATCTAAAACACGAGTTTTAGCATAAGATCAGCATTTTTTCTTAATATTTTTGCAGTTTAAAAATTGCAATTTTTCCAGTTTCTACTCCATGACAATCTGTAAATATGCCATGCTGGAATTTGATTGGGCGAAGCGACTGGAAGGCCTGTATTTTTTTTTTCCAATGGTCAAACCGTCTACATCGAATTTACGATCACGTGGAAGGATTTTTCCATGCTTTTTTCATTCTATTCAAAATTCTTCAAAATATTCTGATCTTTCATGATTTCGTTTTGCTCTGTTGTTTCTTCAGACACGCTAATTTTCACGGACGTGGAATCCGGGATAAACGGCAATTTAATGAAGTAATAAACATTTCACCCGGAAGCGGAACTGATCGATATTGAGCGTTAATTTTGCTTCAACATCGGCAGACGGAAATTACAATTTTTGCCTGAATATCTTGCTGAAAATTAGCTTCAGAATGTTATTTTCCATAAGTATATTCCGAAATGAGGTAATGCGTAGGACCTGATATATTTAAAATATGCAGTTCTGCTGTCTTGGCTGGATCTTGGCCAATTCCTGTGTGTCCCGAGATCTCGTCGCGAATGCTGCAAGTTCATTTTGCTAGGGTTCCAGAGTCCTCAGCACTCATAATTTCTCCAAATTGCCGCTTCTTCCATTCCATTAAAAATTAAATAACGTCGCCCTTCCTTAACCAGGTCGCCTTGAAATCACGAAAATTGCCTGAGGGTACCAAATGCTGGAGCATTTGTTCAATCTCTGACTTTCTCCCCGTTTTGGACGAAATAAGGATGGTTCACGGAAACTGTTTTTTTTTTTAATGATGTTCGAAACTCATACTAACGTTTTGTGCGTATAACTTGTTCATATCTTTTTTCTTCATAGGAACTAAAAATACGGTAGTATTTGAATTCCTGGAAAGGAAGACGCGAAGAACTTTTCCTTTGATTTGAAGTAACGTCGATCTTATACATACTGAGTGGGATTTCTCCCATCTGCTTTTCTGCAGCTGAAACTCGGTCCTAGTCAATATCAATTGAATTCCGCGGATGCATAATTTTTGTATCCCCCGTTTACACGTATTCTGCATATTTAAAAAAAATTATATTCGTGGAAATTAGTGTTCTATTGAAATGTTTTTCGTTTCTGGTGCTGTGAACATCGAGTGGAGCTAATGCATCAAATTTTCAGAAGATACGGTACTTCTTAAAAATAAAGTACTGTACAGTATTTATCTCTAAATTGATATTAAAAAGTGTTTCGCATTTCCTAAGTGAGCCCCATTTTTCTTGAAATTGCACAAAAACCAGTCCCCGAATATTAATAGATTTATTTTGGGTGTGTGTGCTTGGATTTAAAATCGACATAAATAACATTTCATTCAGTCTACGATTCGAACGAAACGCACGTGATTTGAAGATTTTCCTTGGTGTCTTGAACTTGTGTTCACCAAAATGTTTTGGGCTCGCGGACCAGGAAATTTCCATAACATTATTTGTGTATTTGCAAATTTCCCAAAAACATTTGTGTGGACCATCGAAGTTTCATAAAATTTGAGCAGACTTAAACAAAAATTTTTTAATGACATCATGGTTGGTATTTGAAAATTCCTGCTTTTTTGTAAAAAAAAAAAAGAAAAAAAAGAAAAATTAAGTGTGAACCAATGAAGCAGCTGTAGTGGAATGTCTTCAAAAAATTAGGAAGATGGGCTTGGAGAGAGGTTTCTCAGAAATGGAAAGTTCAAATAATTTATTTCAACAGGTGAAAACTTGTCTGAAGTGTTCTCCAGAGAAAAGCCAACTTTTTATTTTTTTCTGAAAACATTTCAATTGCCATCATATTTCCGAAATTTCAGTTAAAGTTAACAGACTTCATTGCTACTTTTGATGGATTTATTATGTTGAAGAAAGTTTTATGCGGACCGGCAAACGACTTCTGTGGACCAAGCGCCAGTCCGCGGACCATGGGTTGGAAAAAACTGTCTTAAACAGTGTTATTGGGTACAAATGTTCCTCAATATAATTTGATGCCCAGTGCTGCTGAGATTGAACAATAAAAAAAACACGCTAGTCAGTCTGGGACAGGACCAGGATTCTGTTTAGGAATTCCTAGGTTAAAGGGTAAAGTATATTTCAAGGAATAAGTGAATAAACAACTCTATTCAACTCAACTTGCTGAATAATTTGAGTAACACAATTGATAAACTGATTCTGATTAATGATGACAAAAAGGAGTTGCTTATATACTGCTAATTATAATTAACCTTCACAAGGTTTTACTTTTGCAATCAGAACAGTCAAAGATGTGGTCAAGGATGCTGCGGTGCCATGATGTTCCTGGCACTGCGATTTTGAGGGGGGGGGGGATACTTTTTACTTCTAGGAATTGAGTACATTACTTTACCTGGCGTGCATGCCCAACAAGTGTGATACAACTTGGGAGAATATCTTTGTGAATACTGAATCTTTTTCTCTCGGTTCGAAAAAGTTAGCATTCATGATAGTCACGAATAATTTCAAAGTTATGCATCGAATTCAAAGTTTGTTGAATGTTTGTTTCACTACAAAAAAAGTAAGATGTCCCCCTTGAAAGTTTTGGAACACTCTCGCATGGCGAAAATCCTCAACTTTGCCGCCGGAAAAAAAAACGAGAAAACCGAATAGTTTACCTAACGAAATGCTGAAACACCGTGCAGTATATATAATAGTTCACGTGGGAATGAAATTCCGCGGGTGAGCAAAGTTTCGAAAATGGGATGGAACCCGGGTTATTCCGACAAACGCTTTAAAATCTGCGTATGCATGAGCAGGAATAAGATTGGAAAACGTTGCACGAGGTGGAAGCGAGGGGAACCATTTTGCGTTGAAATCGTTGGTATTACAGTATATAGTCACATAGTGTGTTCTTTATAGCGGATGCATCAACATCAGTGGGAGGGCAACGATTGAAATTTCCGAGTTGGGATTCAGCTCATTTGCATTCAGATGTTAGCAGAGGCGAGAGACTCATTTGACCTTTTTTTCGGGTCGTGTTGATCGTATGATTATTTGCCTGTCTTCGTCTCTCGCTTAATTTTTTTTCCTTTTCCTGTCGCGTTAGAGTTTTGCAACCATCACGATTATAATTTTTCGACAGGAAGAAAATCAAGGCGATGGCAAGAAAAAAAGAAATAATATTATTAATATATAATATTCAATGCTTCAAATGTTCTTATTGGGTTATTGAAAAGATATTCACTGAATCAAATTCAAATGGCCAAAAAAATTTCATGGAATTCTGAGCAAAGAAAAGCTCTTCCATAAAACACCAATTAAAATTATATAATGTAAGTATATGGGAAAACTAGACTCAACTTTGGGACAATTCAACTTAGGGACACTCTTGATGCACCAATTATGTCCGCATCTGGGGGTCTCACTGTACATGGATGCCTGATGCATCATCTGCTAATGAGAAGGGATGGCCAGGAAGTATTTGATGACAAACAAGTGATGTTCCATTGCAAATGCTGATCAATAATACACTAACGAACTACTGATGAATTTGTTTTGTACTTTACAGTTAATATGGTATAAATTGTGTACAGTGCTGTATATAATTTTGACTAGTATCTCAGGTTTGACAAGAAGCTAAACTGCCTTTCTACATGGGACTTCCACAGTTCTTTATTTTAAACATCACGTTTTGAATATCCTTGGCTGTGTTCAGTATTGAGTGAGATATTCTGGAATGACTGTTGAACTGAAGCTACTACTGTATACTGTATTCTGATCGTCACGTTTTTTATATCTCAAAGAAAACCTTCTAATTTATTTTCTCGAATTCTTTCGTGAAAATGTCTGTGATGTCGCATCCCAGCACAGTACTTGAAAACTTCGGTTATTTTCCTAGGACATCGGGATACGGCCTTCTAAGTGTGCTATATGCAAATTACTAGAATACCGATGCTTTTGATGATGGTAATAATACTTTTTTTTTTAATCACGTTGTTCTACGACCCAGTGAACTCGAACTAGACGGTGGGAAAGCAGAGTATCGCAGAAACAGCGCTTGTGAAAAGATCAAAAGAGCGCCTTTTTCCGTCATTCTGATTTCGATTCAACAAGGTTAGATGTCGCTGCTAATCACACGAGTCCTGTAATGCGGAATCAATTGAAAAAGGTTCCAGGGCGACTAGTGTTCTATTTTTGGTGCAATGTCTTTTTTCAAACACTTCAGTATTTTTTCCCCAGCGCACTGAAAGTGGACCCAATAAGCATTCAAGTCGTGTTGTCACATAATACCATTAGACTGACGGAAAGAAAAACGTTACTGGATGCTGCCTTCCTGGCTTCAGTTTGATGGGCGTGGGTTTCCATGGCGCTGAATTCAACCAACACCCGAACCCCTCAATTGTCCCGCGTCGTTGACTTGGACTATTAGTACTGAGCTGGGCGTGAAAAAAATAAAAATCAGGGTACTTTCTCGCACACCTGTTATGCCCCGCTGAAATACGTATCGATAAGTCGGACCTCTGTATGTAGAATTTTAATAGGGACCATGGAAAGAAAAATCGAGTTTGGGGAAACCAGCATTTTAGTTGTTGGGGGACGGGGCGGGAAGGAGATAAAAATTACGGGATATTGTAATCGGTGAAATTCTGGGCCTTGAATTGCTTCTTTGAATGACAAAATGCTGTACTTTGGGAGGCAAGGGTTTGTTGACCTGTTTTGTCTTTGAATCCCTTTCAAAGCCACAATGAGCAAAATATTATTGCTTTTCTCTTTCCTGTGTCGATAAAAAAAATAGACCCACAGAAAATTTGAGTCATGGAGGTTTGAAAGAGAAAACCATTCAGTTTGGAAAGTTTTTGATGCATTGTTCAAGGGACTGGAGAAAAATTCGACTTACCTGTCTCCTGATCAACACGGGTAGATGTCGCTGCGAATCGCATATGCAATCATGTGGAGGCGTTTCTGGTCAGTGCAATTGCATGGGGTCTAGAATTTCGCAATTTCTATGCAAAGTATTTTTATTCAAGCGCTTACGCGTTATTCCAGCATAAACAAGGTGGGCTGACTAGGAATTCAAGTCACGTGTCACAACATAGATTAGACAATTGAAGGGTGGTATTTGACTTTGGAAGGTTCTATACTCATTGAGGCTCGACTTTATAAAAATACAGTGCAATTTCGTTACAACAAAGCCATTGAGAGCAATACGGTAGCTTTATTGCACCCAATTTTTTTATTAACTTAACTCATTTTGTTTTCTGGCTATTGGGCAGGGACGTAAAAAACAACTTCTTGTGAGAAATGATTCTTCAGTATAAAAAAAATTTTCTCAAGTCTTGTCATAAGGCCCATAAAGTCCATGTTGAAACAATCTCATTAAAAGAAACTTTACAGTTCCAGTATAACACACTTTTTGGAGGAATATTCAATAGATTTTCCTGTTAGAAATTTCTGAATGTTGGCACAGTCTGGAATTTCTGATCCCAAATGTGACAGACTGATTCTTTATTGTAGCATGGATGTGAGCTGTAATCCATGACAAACGTGCTTCCAAGTACGATTCACGCATCAATATCAAGGAGTGAAGAGATTTTCAAGTCATACTCCAAAAATGAAGAGTTGGTTGATGGATAAATAGGCTTCAATTGCCGCTTGTCAGAGTTCACGAGATTAAAAAAAAATGTTGCCACATGCCTCCCCAAACACACATTCAAAATAAAATACATGACAGTTGATACTAATGTATGAATAATAGATTGCCCCCCTTCCTTTTTTCACTCAACAAAGGATCAAAACATAGGGCAATTATTGGGCACAATTTAAAACACAATGTATTATCCAGCCTGAGTTTGGTGCAACTGAGAGAACGCATGATTATGAGCCCTTTTTTCAAAAGATCACTCAGTTTTTTTCATACTGTACTAAAATAGCTGAGAATGCCAGAAAAGCAAGATCTATGATTCATTAAAGACCAGTCTGATGTCAGATGTTTTTCCAGTCATTAATTTTAAAAATCTCATTTGAACAACTTTTTTCAGTATGACAAACTTGGTCTGAAATCCCCAGAAGTTTACTGTGATGAGATTCATGAATGTGAAGTACAGTTAGACCCCCACATGCGGACACCTCAACATGGAGACAATTCAACATAGGGACATTTATTTTTCATTAAAAAATCATAAAAAAGGCCAGAAATACAGACACTGACTCAACATGAGGACATTGCATGATGAAATTGCCAATAAGTTTTATGAAAATTGACCTTTATCAGGCTTAATTGCAAGAAACAGATATTTCCAACCCTAAGATCTATGCAAGAAAAATGCTTTGTTACTTTTCCCCATCACTTTCCCATCCATTCAGCTGATTTAAAAAAATTACATATAGCACAGAGGGACTTAATTCTTTCTTTGTGACTTGGATGTTATTTTTAAAGATGCCAACATTTCCATGAATTTATCAGCAGTATAATATTCAATGCTTCAAATGTTCTTATTGGGTTGAAAAGATATTCATTGAATCAAATTGAAATGGGCAAAAAAAATTTTTGTGGAATGAAGAATATTTCTTCCATAAAACATCAATTGAAATTATATAATGTAAGTCTATGGGAAAACAAGACTCAACTTTGGGACAATTCAACTTGGAGACACTCTTGATGCACCAATTATGTCCGCATCTGGGTGTCTCACTGTACATGGCTGCCTGATGCATTGTCTGCTAATGAGAAGGGATGGCCAGAAAGTATTTGATGACAAAAAATTTACGTTCCATTCGAAATGCTGATCAGTAATACACTAAGGAAATTATAATGAATTTGTTTTTCACTTTACAGTTAATATGGTATAAATTGTGTATTGCATATAATTTTGACTAGTATCTAAGGTTGGACAAGAAGCTAAACTGCCTTTCTACGTGTAACTTCCACAGTTCTTTGTTTTAAACATCACGTTTTGAATATCCGTTGGCTCTGTTTAGTGTTAAGTAAGAGATTCTGGAATGACTGTTGAACTGAAGCTACTACCTGTATATTCTGATCGTCACGTTTCTTATGCCTATGCACAACCTATGCCAGCAGGCATAGGTTGTGGTGGTGGTGGTTGTGGTGGTCGAGGACAGGAGATTAATGACTCGTTTGGTCGTTGCAGGATTGATCAGTGCTATTGCGTGGCCCGCGTCTCTCCTGACCCTGGCATCGGTTATCGATAACCCGTGGGGCGTGTGCTGTCGGCGGTCGGCGCAAGTGGGGCGCCAGCTGGCTGAAGTACTCCTGCTGCGAGAGCACGGACCCCGACCCATCACTTTGATCGGGTTCTCTTTAGGTGCCCGGGTTATCTTTCACTGCCTTCAGGTTTGATTATTATACAGTGCATATTGAGACCCTATGGATCCTTTTCCCTTACGTATTACAGTATTCCACCTCGTCCCTCCCTTTGCTTTTTTTTTTTTTTTTTGCTTGATTATGACGGGCATGCAATGGGTGATGGGGAGGAGAGAATGATGTTATTGTGCCATCACAATGATAATATCCTCGAATCATTTTTCTTTTTCTGTTTTGTTTTTGTATCGCAGGAGTTGGCAAAGAGCAAGAATTGCGAAGGGATCGTCCAGGACGCGATTATTTTTGGGGCCCCGGTTTCTGGGCACATGAAGGATTGGGCGCCATTGCAGAGGGTCGTCTCTGGCAGGATCATCAACGGATACTGCAGGTGGGATAAGCTCGTCCTTTCTCGGGCCAATTTTCAAAGTCGTGTTATTCTCGAAATTTAAAAGAAAATTACTCTTGGGTATTGATATTTTATTCTTTATACTGTATATATATATATACCACCAATATTGATTTGAATTATAGTTTTTTTTTCTCTACAGGATGTAGAATGTGTTGGGAAAAATAAATATAATAGATTATTTCTTTTCAGAAACAATGCACGTGCTTAATTTACATTTTCATCCATTTTATTTATTTTTTAATTGTAAACTGTAAAAATGTTTCTACAGCAAGGAAACAATCGCAATTAGGTTTTATGCGTTGATTCAGAATCCACCCAATCGTAATATCGCCTCAATATAAAGATTATAAACATTAGGTCTCTTGCTCGATTTTTTCTAATGCATACTGTATTTAGAGCAATTTCAAACATTACTTCTTCAATATGTAGTACTGCAAGCCTCTTCAATCACTTATAATTGCTGTGCTACTTCGGCTTCTCTTCGTGCAGTAACGGACGATTTTGCATCATTCGAGGGAATCGTATTTTCTTTTCCAGTGGAGATTGGCTGCTCAAATTTTTGTATCGCACTTCGTCGGTCAAGTTTCGAATAGCAGGTCTGGGTCCGATTTGCTGGAAGAATAGAAGAGTTTTCAACTTCGATCTCTCGAGTATTGTTGGTGGTGAGTAAGAAGAGAGTGTAATTTTTCGTGATTTTCGCGGAATTGTTTTCGATTTTCCCCATTTCTGTCCTATTTTTCCTACAGGACATTTGGATTATGCGGAGAAGATGGACGTGATTTTGAAACATGTGGGGGTTCGGACGAAAGATGAATACAAGAGGATTGTTGGCATCCCGAAATCGAAAAATTTTCTTTCGTTCTCAAGTCTGATCGGTGCTGATCATTCGAAGGTTAAGCGTTAATCTCAACATTTATTCCTGATCATTTATCAACTTTCCCGCTGTACTGGTCATTTAAACCAATTTCCGTTGTATACCTCCAGATTTTTTCGTCGTCTTTCATTATTTTGACTCGCGTGGCTCGAATAAAAATTACAAACATGATCACAAAATGGTTCATATGGTTCAAGGATGAAAACAGTTTCTGGAAATTTATGGGACCGAAACAGTTTTTTCCCGCTTTTCATTTGTTTCACGTTACGGTAAAATCTTTTTTCATTGAGTGCATTATTTTTCTTGTCTCGGTTTTAATCTGTCTTGTGAGTTATAAGTGAATTTTATCTTTTTCATTGAAAAACATGCGTTCTTTGGGAGAAAATTGCCGAGCTCCAGGTATACGGTCTATACTGAAGAACTGAACACTCTTCTATAAGCGCCTTTTTTTCTGCGAGTCTATCTAATAATATCACGGATAATGCTTAAATAACTCTTGAAAAATTATTGAGCTAAAAATAAGTGCTGTATAGTTCTCAACTTCGAATATTACTCAAAGTCCCAAATTTTTTGGGAATTTCGGCTCGAGTAATTTTTTGATTGCAAAAAGAAAGAAAGGCGGTCACAGCAGTTAAAACGAGGAGGTGAACGGGTTCTCATTTATATTTTCTTGCAACTCGTCGCGTTTTGATCTTGGCTTTGAATATAGGAATACAGTAACTGCAATTCGTTTCTGAACGGATGATTTATTTCCCGCATCTGCAGGAATTTTCGGCCTGGGAAGGAAACAAACAGCCGTGTTTGGGTCTTCGTCGAACAGCGTCGGATTCGTGCATTTATGCCCTGATGCGAGGTCAGGCTTCCTTGATGCAGGGCGGCCGAAACGGACCCGGTACAACACCTGTTTCAGGATGGGTCGGGTGGCAGAGCCCCAACATTTCGAGCAGCCTCGTCTCTTCGCTTTCGGAAATGAACATCAGCAGGGAATCCCTGAGCAGCTGCGCGTCCTTCAGTCAAACTAAGCGGTTTTGCAGATTGGAGTCGCAGCAGAGGTGACGACGTTTTTACTGTATTAAAAGTAATATTCACACGCACGCACGCGAGAAATGTGTCTTCTCATATTTGAACTTCATAATTTTTTTTTTCGATCTGGGTTTGCACGCAAATTGCCGAGTCAGGATTTTCGAAATCCATTCGAGATCGACGAACTACGCAAATTGAACTCGTTTATTAATTCGTTGAGGTAAAGTTTAACTTTAATTATTCGAACCTCCCTATTTCGAATTTTTGTTCGAGGGAATTATCTGAATGCCCTTTAATTATAGAAACAATGCATTAAAAATCAACCAAACTTGAAGGTTTTCCCCCTCTGAAACCTCCGTAACCCAAAATTTTGGAGGCCTTTTGGCTATAATTTTAGTGACGCATAAAATAAAAAATCCATGAAAATGTAACGTGATGCTGTGTTTTGAGAGGACGTAAAAGACTAATTGGGAAAATTAACCCTTTCCTCGAAGTGCAACGTCCTATACTGACAACTCATTCAAGAAGCAATTTATGGCCCAGATAATATCACCAATTACAATTTCCTGTACTTCGTCTTTCTTTTCCTTTCTACAAAAATGCTTGTTTCCCTAACTCGAAACCCCCGTAATTCGAATTCTTTTGCTGGTCCTCTGAAATTCGACTTGAAGAGGTTTTGTATTTCATCTTATTTTGTCCAGATTTGATCTTGTTCTGCCTATATAAGCGTTACACATTAAATGTGCTTGACTCCTTTTTTTTTTTTTGCAGTGAGTTCGTTCTCGAGGATATTTGGTAGATTTAAAAGTAGGTCAGATTAGTATAGGCACAGTTGGGTTATTCTTGACCAACTATAGTGATTCAGACGATACCTTTGACTCTTTTTTTTTTTTTTGCAGTGAGTTCGTTCTCGAGGATATTTGGTAGATTTAAAAGTAGGTCAGATTAGTATAGGCACAGTTGGGTTATTCTTGACCAACTATAGTGATTCAGACGATACCTTCTTGGCATTCAAATATATGGCTTGAAGGTTGAAAGGACCTGCACGTGTTGAATATTGACAACAAGAAAGGAAAGACATGTTCTTGCTGCGAAAACCGTCATACATTTGAATGTGTTGACCCTTGACATCATTCAAGAGGGACCGGTTTAACTGGCTATTTTATTTTTAACTTCCTCCTTTTCACGTGATGAATTAATTATTCAAGCTTGTTTCCTTTAAAATTTGCGTGATGGTGTAGTTAATGTGCGAGGGCGTTCACTATTTTTATTTTTTTCAATAAGTTTTTTGTTGTTTTGTTATATATGCAAGTAGAATTCGTGATATTCAATCACCATGCAAAGAAAAGTCGCTTATTTTTCAGTAGACCGGATAATCAAAGTTCTGGAATTGCTTGCCCTACGCAGTGAATATGTTCTCCCATGAAAGATCATCCAGTGATCATTCCGAAGGCAAAGTATAATGTTAAATAAAACTTATCGGTAGCGTATACGACCTCTTTGCGAGAAAGGAACTCGGGTTCCTGCTTTGATATTCAAACTCTTGAAATGGCGCTCCCCAGCGAAGAAATAAAATAAAATTAAAATGTTTGATGTTTTTCCTCGTCAGATCATTCGATTTGCAACAAGAGAAGCAGCCTGCTCGAGGGACTCTTTCTTTGAGCAGTCGCGGGAATTCTACAGTTGGCTCACCTCTTTCCACGAGTCCGTGCTCTCCTGCGAGAAGCTGGAGCAGGACCAGCATGACATCGTCTCCAGCGAAGCCCCGAGGAGCCATGTCTTCGGTTCCACCGCCCCGATCGCATTTCCCCGTCAGGTTTGTTGTTCTTGATGAATCGAATTCTGAGAAATGTTCCTTTAATACTGCCCCGGGGTTTTTTTCTTCCTTTGAGATGATTGCTGCTGCTGTGTGTGTATGTATGTGGTGGTTCCGTTTCAAAATGTTATTCAAGGCGAGAAGCAGTGCTGCTGACGTTATACTCTTGTAAATTGAGGGTCGTCGCATCTAAATTGGTTATTTCTAGAGTGGGTATGACTGTAAAAAAAAATGTTAACTAACGATTCTAGCCCAGCATGCTGTGAGGTTCTGCATGGGATCTTTTTCGAATCTCCAAAAAAAATATGAAATTTACTGCGTGATGATGATTGACAAATTTCCAGTCAAGGCCAGAGTTCTCCACCCATGTTACAGCGTGCTAAAGGATTTTGAGGCCAGGTAAAAAAATTAATTTTTTTTTACCATTTTAGATAATACGTGGTTGAAAGGAAAAAAGATTCAAATTTTTAGGAGGCGTGAAAATTTCCAGCACATCGAAAATTCGAAATGCAGTAAATTGAAAATTTTAAAAAATCCCAAAACCGTACAACATTTAATATAGGCTTTATTATTTTTCATTTTTTGCAGTCATACCTACTCTCGGAATAACCAAGGTTGCGCTCAAATGGGACAATCCTCGTATACAGCATACTATTACAGCACGTGTTGAATGAAAATTGTTTCCGATTGACTTGTGAGTTTACATCGATTGAAAGACGCTCTTTAATTTTTTTGCCACTGATGGAATAGGAAAAAAGAAACTTTTTGCGAGTTGGAGAATCCATCTTATCTCGTTCAATATCTGTTGATTCTTCTCATGCTTTAGCTTCTCGAATTCTCGAACGCATTTGTGTGTGCGTCAGGAGAAGCAATCAGCTTGCGTTTTACTTCCCAATTAAAGGCTCATCATCGAACATAATTCGACGCCGAAGATTATATATAAGCGACGTACTTTGTGAGACAATTTCTGGAATTGAG
>CAJPEX010004883.1:0-19118 GCA_905338405.1 Notodromas monacha | reverse complement strand
CTGGGAAGTTTTCTTTGCGACAATTTTACAAGGTGACAATTATGTCAGGCATTTTTCTAGTTTTATTGAATACTATACGCAGTATTTAAGCGATTTTCTCAAGTATGTGTGTATATCAGGAAATATTCTCATTTGCGTCTCACAATGCAATCGAGCACTTCTTTTCTTTAGATCTTTTGGAATTCAAATGTCAAAGAATCTAGAAATAATCAGCTTTTCGCACTTCACAATGCATGAGTCATTAACTGAAGGGGAAAAAGTAAGGGTTGCGTCGGCACCATTTCTCATTTTCTGGAGAAAAACCTACATTTATTTAAAAATTTTAGCTTCCAGGAAATCAGAACACCAGGAAATAAAGTGAAAGGTCATATATTTACCTATTCATGGAATTTCAATTTTGTGCATGAAAAATCTCACTTATTTTTGCACTCTCTCCGAGAAAAGTACAGTACTGTATTTTAAACGTCCTTTTTACTAAACACACGATTCTTCGGAGGATTCTAGCGTAGAATACGTTTAGGTCAAAAATGATTCATTCTAATCGGTACCGCAAATAATTCCTCCGCAATTTCATCCCTCTTTCTGCCCAACTCAGCACAGAAACAGAGTGAACTTTTTTTCTTTTTCTCACGTCAGAGGAATTCCCAGTGCAGCCGTTCTTGAACAGCATACAGGTGAACGACTTGTCGGCCCAACGATCCCGAATCCCGTCGCAAATGAGCTTCTTGAGCACGTCCGACTCCGTTTCCGGCTTGTCTTCCTGCAAACTCCAGCCAAACAGACTCGATTCGATCTCGTGCAAAATGGCGGCATTGGCGGGACTCAGGGCCCTGAGACGCTCGCGGTTCTCCGCCCAGGCGTCACGTTCGTCGCACGTCAGCGCCGCCACGCTCGGCCCGATCGTCGGCAGGCGTCCACGGGCGTCGGCAATGATCCAGTTCATGGCGGCTTCCATGTCGTGCGGAGTCATGATTTCCCCGGCGTCCAAGTCGGCGACTTGCACGGAATACAAGTAGCCGCGGTACAAGACGATCATGTTTGTCGGCACTTCGTTATTCGGGTCTTCCTCCTCTGTCAACGAAAACATATTCACGATTTAAAACAAGCTATCAAACCAAGTATTGGGAAATTACGGAACATCTAGGGGAAGGTATGATTCGTAGACCAGCAGGAAGCCAAGGTTTCACATTCACAATTGAAGAAGCTCAACTACAGTACTCCTCATCCGCGCAATAATCTTCACATCATGGTCCATTGAAAGATAGAATGAAGATTCTTACATCGGGTAGATGTCACTGCTGGTGGTGACAACAAAAAAAGACTCAATTCTCTTGTTGAATATAGTGAGACCCCCACATGCGGACACCTCAACCTGCGGACAATTAAACACAGGGACACTTATTTACCCATAGAAAATTGATAAAAAAGGCCCAACATGAGGACACAGACTTGACATAGGGACATTTTGTGATGAAATTGCAAATACATTTCAGGCCAAATTACAAGAAACAGATATTTCCAATCCTAAAATTGATGTAAGAAAAGTTCTTGGGCATTTCTCTCACAAATTTACCATCCATTTAGCCAATAAAAAAAATTACTTTTAGCATAGAGGGACTTCCTTCTCTCTTTTTCATTCCAATGCTATTTTTACAGATAATGCCAACATTTCTATGTACTGTACTGAGGTATCAGTATTCAATTCCCCCAATGTCCATATTGTGTTGAAATATATTGATTGAACCAGTTTAAATTGGGAGACAATTTTCATTTTCATGGAATTATGGTGAGTATTTTGCACATAAAACACCAATTGAAAATTAAATAGTGCAAGTCTAAGGGAAACTCAGACTTGACTTAGGGACACTCCAGATGCACCAATTACGTCCGCATCTCGGGGTCTCACTATTCCAAATATAATTTGCTCTTTGAGACCGTGATGTTCGGGGAGAGGTAAAAATTGCCTCTAAAAATCGCGATACCTCCAAAAAGGACGAATGATAAAGTCCGAAAGTTTCTCGAACTTATTTTGGCCCCTTGCACGTGTTCCACGAAGATATGGACAGAGAACCGCGGTCATGATGTGAAATGCACAAACCCAAGAAAATTGATGACATATTTCATAACGTTTGCAACATTGTTCTGCCAACTGTCGGGATTTAATCCGTCCGTTCAGGTCATATTGCAAAAGGCTTTGTTCGTTCATGGTGTCAAATGCGTTCAACACGTCATAAGTGTCTCTTCATTGTCCTCTGCTGTCCGTTTCCTCGCGTAAAAATGACGTAATCAGCATATTTTTCCTATTCGAAAACTTCTTCATATTTCTTTGATTGGACCAAATCTCATCCTACTGGGAAATGAAATAATGCATATTTTCTAGCTGAAAAGCATGGAGATATTTTAAATCTTTATCTTTTTAATCCACAGATCAAACGATAAAAATTAATAATTCATTCTTTAACTTGTAGTGCGAACATCAGACATTCTTCGTTATTCAACCATTTCCGTCTCAACCTCAACACGTTCAGAACAAAATCAGAACCAAAAAATGAGTTCTTCATATAAGTATTAGTAATACAAGCGTAAACATTGTCGGTACTACACTTGAATGCCTTTTACACAGACGGCTTTACATTCAGGCGAACAAATACTCGGGGAAGCTGTAGAAGTGAGATTATTCGGGAGATGAATATGGTTTCCGAAGAAAACTTCCACCGAAGGTCCGTCTTCAGTCACATTTGATCAATATACTTCAAATCAAAAATCCGATCCGCTTATACCAGGGTAGAATAAGAGACAGTTCCGCATTTCCTTCTTCAAAATTTCCAACAATATTCTATGTGCGATTGTGGGACTCCTCACGCATCTATAAATAAGAGACGAGGGATAGAAAGTCTAATAGGCCTTCGGATCCCGGGCGATTTGACATTCTCTTCTACCAAGGTCACGACAAGGGAGGAAATCTAATACAATACAAGGGGATATTACGTGAGAAGGTTACAAAGCCATTTATCGGGCATCTGCACGGAAATGCGCAGTTTCAAATCACTTGGTACTCATGCGAGGGATTTTCGAAAAGTTCTCAGGTTTCCGAAAAAAAAAAAATACAGTACATGAAAAAATTGCATTTACTGATACTGCATGAAAAAAATCAAATTTATTTATACTGCATGAAAAAAATTAAATTTATTGATACTGCATGAAAAAATTAAATTTATTGATGCTGCATGAAAAAAATTAAATTTATTGATACTGCATGAAAAAAATTAAATTTATTGATACTGCATATCAAACGTCGTTTTCATAATAAACCTTCAAATTTTCAGGAACATGACTTTTGAATCAATAATCCGACACCAATGCCGAAAAAACTAACACTAATGAATTGTAAATTTTTTATGCTGCTCATTCATCAGCTCTGTACAATTAAAGAAAAAATCTTCAATGCAAGTTCGTCAACTCGCTTTCAGAATTGAAGAAAAAAAAAACTTAGGAGGCCAAGTTATAGTGCGATGTTATCAAGAGGAAGAAAGAACAAGGCATATAAATCATTAAATGAATCTGAACTTTTCCCGGGAGGGTTACGTGATAACTTGCACAACGATAAATCACCAAATGTCACAATTCAACTCTTTTTCAATTAATTTCCATATTTATAACAAGACCCTTACTCCTTCTAATTCTTTAAACCGAACAAAAACATTTTTCAGAAGAAAAATTCACAGATTTCATGGAATGGAGTGCCATTTCTTCCAATGACTCTTTTAAGACAAAGTAAAAATTAAGTAAAACTTTCATTTGTAAAAGTAAGAAAGAAAAATTTCATAAAATATTTTAGCATGTGAGTTATCCCTGTGCAAAAAGTTACTTAATCTTTTCCGGCGTGTTCAGGTTCATCATTTGGTTGTACAGTATAAAAAACTCCACACGTGGAAATTGAAAGGAAAAATTCTTCTAAAAATAAAGAAACCACTCAGCCACAATTTTCATCGAGAAAGCTTCAACACAAGCATCAAACAATATTTTCAGCAATTTAAACTTGAGAATAGTCCCATGAGGGAATCGTCGAATCAGCAGCCACGTCCCTTTGTTGATTAAAAAATTCCCAGCCCCGAAAACCTGTTGTTATTTTTGAGTCAGGAGACAATGCCGCGAAGAAAAAATGACGACGAGAAACAATGACGGAAGCGAAATTACCTTTGAGTTCTTTTTTGTTGTTGTTGTAATACAGCCCTAGGGGGATTAGCTAATTCAAAGCAAGTCTCGACTTTTGACACATACAAAAGCAACCCTAGCTCGAAATCATTTAAAATTTTTCCTTTCATGATCTTGCTTCAATAAATATCTGTACAGTACTTCACTGATTTCCTTTGGTTGACATTTCCAGCCTCAACTTCAATTCTTCGTTCGTTACATTACCTTTTTCTGCAACAAAACCGCCGTCGCAATTATTTGAAGCGAACATTTCTATACAATTTTATTGTCTTATCGTCGTAATTTTCATGCTTTTCGGGTCTGCGGACTGAAAATAAATTCCAAGAAGCTCTAGGAACATATTCGGAAAATACGGTTGTGCGGTCAAGGAAAAATCCAAAACTTTTTGTATAAATCCTCGCAATTCAAGGTCAACATGTTACAAAGCTTCACCGAAGTCCTGGACATAAAAATCTTTCGGAAAAAAATTCCGAACTCGTTTCCCACTCCCATTTTCTGCTCGTCATCGTTGATCAATTTGATTCCCATCATCATCAGCAGCAGCAGCGAAGAAGAAGAAAAAAAGAAATGTTTCGATCATCGATCGCTCTCAACTCACCAGTGGCGAAGTAGCATTGGATTTCGTCTTTGCCCTTTTTCGGCACACGGGCAGTGTTGAAGAACCGGCGGAATTGGTGCATGGAAAACGGCTTCGCCATTTTATCGTTCATATCTTTCCGCATCTGCTTTTGTGGCTTGATTTTCCCCTGCCTCATCAAGAACCAGAACTTCACGGTGTAGTGCAGACAGATCGCCAACGGCTGAAAAAAAAGTAAAAAAAAATTTTTCAACATAGAAATTCCCCTCCAACAAAAATATAATTCAGATCTTCAAAAAACTGAGACCTAGTACAATTTCTAGATTTCCTTTCAGCCCTAGACGTAAAATAAGCTCGGTACAGTAACAGAACCAATAACTTTGAATATTTTCGCGGCATTTAAAAAAAATCATGGATCAAAATTTTTTATGTAACATTCTCAGCAATTTGGGATTAAAATTATATGCAAAAACATTTGAGTGAGTTCGATTCAGCTTCTCATGTATTCGCGTTTCTTTTTCTGAGACATTGCTCGTGATTTTTCATACGCCACGGCTGGTTTGCATATAGCCCTGTTGGTTCAATCGGCGAACACTAATTTGAATTTCAAATTTTAAAAGTTGAAGCCAACTTCCTTCAATCTCAAAAATCTATTGAAATGTGTTTCGGAAACTATGAACACATTGTATTGCTGAAAAACGTCACCATTCTCACAGTATAAGTACTTGTCCATTACAACTTACATCACCTGAACAGGGCGCAAAAGATCATTCGGTTGAATCGCAAATTTAAGAACCAACGGATATAAAGACTGGAAGAAAATTATAGAAAAATACACGTCTTCATGCTGTGCATTTAGATGATCAAATTTGTAAAATAGCACGTTAGTAAGCTGAAGCGCCTTTTTTTAGTACAGTACTAGTTTATAGCCTGTCAATCGTGGGGTGTAATTGAATAGCATAGGCTTCTTCTGCTCAACTTCTTAGAATTTTTTAATGTTACACAACTGTCGCCTTCAACGATAAACAATTGAACTTGACCTAAATTAATCATAATGTAAATGGATAAAAATCGGGCGATATCTATGCATTGGAAAGTAAAACATCTGATTTAAGACATGCGTACAGCAGTATATGACAAAATAAATTTTCATAAAACTTTTCGAAGCAAACTCAATCGCATTGTTGAGGTAAACAAAGCATCAACCGTATCGTCTACCTTGAACTCGTAACAATGCCAGGCTTTTGAAAGACGCATGTCATTATGACATAAGATGACCTGGATAGAAAGACGTAAAAAATTGCAATGCATTCTATTTTCAAAGATCGTGGCACGGAGTTGAGCGTCCGAAAAGGCAGTCTGAGAGACAAGAGTTGCAGAATCATTCACGCCAAAAAAAAAAAAATAGCATGATCTTACGTAATCTGGGAAACACACATACTATCCTTCCTAGTTCCAAGGAAGACGCAAAACTCGCACACGGAAGAGTAACTCACCGCAAAATCAAAATCTTCCTGCTCCATCGAACCGAGGAGAATCGATATTGATCCATTCCACGAAGCAGCACCCCCGTGACAGAATGAAGTATGAGTTTTGAAAAAAAAAAAAAAATAGGAAGAGAGAGAGAGAGAACCAGGTCAATAAATTCCACTCCGGCAAATATTTTTTCCACATTTCTCGAAAAAAATACGATGTCTTGAGAAATTGCTCGCTTCAACTCACCGTCAGCTCTTTCGGACGAGGCCCTTCAGCGCACATGTAAAGATACGGTATCAAAGGAAGTCGGAGCTTGAGATACACCTCTTCTTCCCACCATTTCTCCAGCTGAGAAAATCGGACATGCGAATAGAAGGGGATTTTTCGAATCACTCAAATGCCGTGAATCCCCCCAGTGACGGCACGTAAAATATAAAATAAAAAATTTCCACGAATCCCCGATGCAGAAAAGGGCTTTACAGCAATGTGCTAAAAACCCTCCCAAACTCAAAGAGAGGTACAAATGTATGTCAAACCGTTTTTTCTCATTATATATGAAGTGAGACCCCCACATGCGGATGCCTCAACCTGCGGACAATTTGACATAGGGACACTTATTTTCCCACAGAAAATCAATAGATAAGCCCGACATGAGGACACTGACTCAACATAGGGACATTTTGTGATAAAATTGCAAATACATTTCAGGCCAAATTACAACAGATATTTCCAGCCATAAAATTGATGTAAGAAAAGTTCTTGGACATTTCTCTCACCAAATTACCATCTATTTAGCTAATTTAAAAAAATTACCTCTGGCATAGAGGGACTTCAACTTTTTTCCACTTGAATGTTATTTTTGTAGATGCCAAAATTTCAGTGTACAGTACAGATATACACTATTCAATGCTCCAAATGTTCTTAATGAGTTGAAAATGTATTCACTAATTCAAATTCAAGTGGGAAACAATTTTTTTCANAATGTATTCACTAATTCAAATTCAAGTGGCAAACAATTTTTTTCAGGGAATTCTGAAGAATAATTCTTTTACAAAACACCAATTAAAAATTATATAATGTAAGTCTATGGGAAAACAAGACTCAACTTAGGGACATTTTGCCTTGGGGACACTCTTGATGCACCAATTACGTCCGCATCTCGGGGTCTCACTGTATCTTGAGATAGATTATAGAACAGTAAAATCGAACATCATATCAATTTCTTGTTGATTCCTCCCTTATAAGACAAACACAGTGGCCTAATCATTCTGTAGAGAAGTTAATTTTCGCTGCAGTAGAATCCCTAAACTGAACATTCTTTTCATACAAGTTATAGCACAGTGCCACAAAATTAGCCAGAACAAATGTTACCACTGAATAAAAATTTTAATGTACAGTACATGAATTTCTGACGCATCGAACTGAAACCCAACTGTCCTTCATATACAGTACCCAAAACGGATCAAGCCCCCCTTAGAGCACGACAGAAACGCGACCATTTTGCGAGTAACGTAGTACTGTATCATACGATATACAGTACAGTAGTGCACTAACCCAGTTCTTCTCTTTCGCGGCCTTCTCCAGCAATTTGGCGTGCAACTTGGTTCCCATGCCGGCCTCGAATTCCTTCAGCACTGCACCCAGTTGCTCCAGCTCCTCCTCCGTCAAGTACGGCTTGCAAGACTCGAGATAAACGTCCAGCGTGTGACGCAAATCAGGCACCGGCAACGCAGGCAACCCGTCATCGTACTGAAACGTACTTTCTCCGTCGGCAAAGTACAGGTAGCGACGAATCTCCAGCGGCCCGGGTTCACGGGGAAATAATCGCATGAGTGAGTGGAGATTCGGCACGTATTTGTACATTCCGGACCAGAGTTGAGGCACGGACCAGACGTTGTTGAGGAGCGACGTCATGGTGTCGCTGAGAGAGTTCATGGTCGGGAACAGGTTCTGGATCCGCACGGACACAGACATGGTCTCAAAAGTTCGCCGTCTCCGATTCAACACTAAACGGTTTTTTTTTTTTTCGTTCTCAAAATCTGCAAGGAGATGATGAAAGTTACAGCCAGGATCCCCATAGAGTGGGGTCTTGATGGTTAACGAACGCCATGGCTTGAAACCTTTTTGGTCAACAGACTTTGGGTTTGGGCCTCACCTAAGAAACCCTGACTATACGTGAATGGGTCAAAATATTTTTCTTGTTAATGCATTCATCAAAATTGTTTCATTCTGATATTCTGCATTATACAGGTAAGAATATGCTTTTCATTTCAAATTCCTGATGGTTTAAAAATGTTCCATGTAAGCCAGAAACTTACACCATACCAAACATTTAGGTGAACATGCACCCACCTCAATTTTCAAAATTAAAATTTATTGTGTGGTTCCTCTTCAGCCGTCTCCGAACGCATCCTCATAAACAAACATACACCAAAAACCAGATTTTTCAACATTTTTAAATGTGTCAGAATTTTTAGATGACCAAGATGACTGGGAAAACTTTCAAATCTAAAATTTTCAAAAGGCTATGGCCCATCAGTGCGCTTCTCTAACATTTTATCAAGAAAAGTTCTTGAATTTTTGAATCAGTAAACATTTTCAGACAATTACTTTTCTTGATTTTCATGAGCACTTTCAACGTTTTGGAACCAATTGAAATTATTCCAGTACTTTCTCAAGGGGAAACGTAATTTAATTTTAAAAACTTCGCTCAGGAAAGGTTCAAGTTTTTAAACCAAGACCCCACAGATGATTCGACTTCAAGACATTTGGAGCTCAAAAATATCTGCCTTGAAATCCGGACAATGTCCGGATTGGGACACTCTCTATATCCATAAGACGTACCCTGATTTTCTGGTCAATCGAAATCAAAGAAAAATACTGCGGTTGAAAGTCACGTCCCCTCGAAAAGTCGCGGCGCACACTCGCGAAACAGATTAACGATCGTCAGGATTAAGGATTTGAATAATCCTAGAAAAACAAAGGCATCAGCCAAATTTTTATGTAACTAGGGTTTAGCTTGATGCCTGAAAACCAGGTCACGTCGAAAAGATTACACTGGGTCCATTTTATCATTTCAACAATAATATACTGCAGTAGAACTGAAATCTCAACGTATCTGTGCTTCGATGATGAACCGGGGCATTTTCTTTTCGTTACAGAAGCATCCTGGAAGCATGAGTCGCCAGTCTCATTACTTAATAAATTTTAAAATTATGTGTCTTTTTGGACATTACGATTCTATTACTTTCACACACCTCGGAAAGACATCGGTCTCCGAGAATGATTGAAATTCCGCTGATTTTATCTCAGGCCAATTTTATAAAATATTTGTCATTTTCTAGACAGTAATCCAAAGAAGGCCTACGGTTCTCAGGGCGAATTTTGAAGATTCAACTGTAGTGTATCAGTTTAACAAAAATATATCATGTGTGTAGTCCTCACATGATACAAATATACACTATTATTCATATTGATACATGTTTCGAAAACTGGAAGAGAGTGAGCTTCAAAATTTTTTTCTAATATCTTGCTGGTGGTTAATCTGCTTCCCACGGAAAAATTGCGCATAACAGAAATTACTTCGTCTGCTTACTCCACCTTGTCTTTCAGGGCAATGAAATTACATACAACTGAATAAATAACTACAGTAACATTTTGTTACAACAAACTTGTGGGGACTTCAAATAAAGTTTGATACAGTATACAGTAATGCATTATTTGTTACATCAAGATATTCAAAAATTTTTGCCTGATGGGAAGATTTTCTGAAAATGAAACTTGGCGTACTTTCAACATATTCCTTTTGTGACTTTTTCAGATACTTCTCAGCATTTAAAAAACTGATATTTTCAAAAAGAAATGTATACGTTTATAACAAGCAATTAATCTGAATAACAGGTGTACACAAGCACCTGAGTAAGGTGAGTAAGGCTGGTGAGTAAGGTTTTCAAAGCAATTCCTCAACAGATTTTTAAGGGTGGATGTTCCAAAAAAGCTTACAATTTTCAAGCATCAGAATTGTTTCTCAAGCATAGAAACCCTTTTCAACACGAGTTTTGTTGGGTTCATTTCTTCCGTCTACCAATAGATTTTAATGTACTGTACTTGAACCGAGGAATAAGGAAAGCAAAATTCAATGACAGTCGAGGCAACGTTGACGGAACCTCGCGACATCCACTAAATTTCTAAATAATCGCCAAGCACGGCGCACATCGCAGCTGAAATCTGCCTAGTGAAGCACGAACTACGACGCGGTAGGTTGGAGATCACATATCCATTGAGGGGGAATTCGGGGAACAGGGAACAAAAAGAAAGAACTTCAAAAGCATGGCTTCACGAAACGAATATTATGCTTGAAAACGCCATCTTCACTTGCTTTCCACCGAATCTTCGCGTCATCGATTATTACTTGAAAGCAGATGTACTTCTCAAAGAATCGTGACATCTTAACACTGCTCTCTTGAAATCTAGAACGGTGCACAAAATACTAGGGTACTGATACCCTCTCACAATTAATGTTTGCAAGACGAAGTAAACAATGCAATGGGGAGGAATTACTGCATCTCACTCGAGAACGATGGAAATTCACGAATTCCGTCCCACACCAGCGTGTATGAAAGTTCTGAGCTCCAATTATGCGTACTTTATGACCGGGTTCCTTCGCTCGTACAATCGAAAATCACGGATAATACTGACACAATATTGTATTCAACAGGTGAATATTGTACTGTCTTCAACAAAAATGACTTGATATCCAAGCGGATTCCCCCGTCTCGGGGCAATTCAGTCACTTCAAGAGGAAATACAGCAGTCTTCACTAAAATGTACTGGAAGTGAAACCTTCGCTCGGATGATCTAAAATCATGGATAATACCGACATAAAAATGCATAAATCACGTGAACATTCAAAAAATGACCTAACATCCAAGCGGATTCCCAAATGTCCGGTTCATTCAGTCAATCCGAGGGGAAATAAAGCAGTCGTCAGTGGCATTTACGAATTGTTAAGAACGCTCCTAGTTTCCTCCTCATGTACCAGAATATGAACTCGATTTCACTCGGAATAATCCACTACACGTGAATGGAAATCTCGAGGCTATACGATACCAAACGTACTCATGCCCCAGATACGGTCGTACTCAATTATCCTTCAAACAAGAAGCGCGTATAGTA
Source organism: Notodromas monacha (assembly GCA_905338405.1). Lineage (NCBI taxonomy): Eukaryota > Metazoa > Arthropoda > Ostracoda > Podocopida > Cyprididae > Notodromas > Notodromas monacha. Next base: position 7,675 of record CAJPEX010004883.1, on the reverse strand, counting down.
TCCAGCAAACGAAGTCAATCACCTTCACACACAAACACACAGCCCACCCTCATTACTTCGCGGTCCCTCTCGTGGCTTCACGGCCACTCCTAAGTGCCCTCACCGTACAATACATAGAATATAGAAAAAAACCACACACACACACACAAGATAATACCCTGCGTGTCGGGCACTTCCCGCAGCGAAATAAACGCCATTGAACCATCAAGGTCTCCGGAACGAGGAACCTTCAAATTACGCAGTTTGTGACGCGGCCCGCGGGGATTCACTCGAAGTCGCTCTCCTCCGAAGGGGAAATGGTGGTCGAAGACATCACGGTGTTATTACATGGTGTTTCTGGGCTTTTGTACATCCAGCTGACCATCTCTGGATTCAGAACTGGCATAGCTTCCGGGAAGGTTATAAGACTGCGCGTTCCTATCTTCGCTTATAATTAATTTAGGGCTCTAGGACGAACAGTTCAAAGAAAGAATTTTTCCTTCAACGATCGAAATTAAAATAACGCGGGCGTCAAAAATATATCACTTTCGTTGCATGATAATTCAAGATTGTATGAAAGAAAAAATCAATCGCAGTGCGAAAGGGGAACGGATTTTGATCAAGATGAGCATTATACTTTTTTCTAGCTTCAATCCCGGAAGAATTTTGTCAGGAAGAGGACATGATTTCTGTCAAGTTCTACTTTGAAAATATATTACAGTAGACTACCTATACAAAGATATTTTCTCGAATTTTCTCTGTATCACAAATTTTACTGGTCCCATATAAGGGTTTACAACAACAAAATTTTCTCTAGGACGAATTTTTTCTACCCTGAAATTGTTCGTGGAGTCCACCTGTATCTGCTTCATACAATCAAAAACTCTCGAAAGACTTTGAAAGCCTGCATTTTTCAATTACAGTGCCTCATTCAAAGCTACAAAACTTCTGATATACCAATAAGAAAGTACAAAAATTTTCCTTTTCATCAGTACTGTACTTCCCATATTTTCGAGAAAAAAATTTAAAAACTTAGAATTTTGAAAGAAAGGATTGAAAAAAAGGGAGAGCCTCAACTTTTCAATCTCTTTCACAGCAGAAAAGGGTCCGGACCAAATTTTAGAACATGGCACTTTTCAGAATATGCCAGAAACTCGTTCTTCCCAGTGTAACAAAATATTTGAAAGATTCGAACACGATACACTTCGATAAAAAGAAAAAAATATAGGCTCACTTACACGTTCTAACTTAGATTTTAACGAGTTGAATGAACCGCGCGAATAATATGATCTCCTGTAGAATTTTCACTCAAGTATATTACAGCTGAACTTCTCCAAGTCAAACTCCGCACAGTGATTTCCTAATATTAGAATTGTTTATTACGGAAACTCCTTTTTTGCGGAATAGATGTTCGAAAGAATCGTGACTTATATTCGTTCAAATGAAGCAGGCTTTTTTTTTCCGACGAAATTCCTCTTTTCTCAGATGGAAAAAAAAAATCCCCACAAAACCTACGAAGAATGGACGGGCGTTCGTGATCATTCCAAAACTTGAACTGAGACATTTGGAATCAAGAACAACGCAAATGTTGAAAAATCAGAGGTAGGTGACGATAGAAAAAACCGGTTTCTCAAAAACCCGGGTAAAACAAATCTTGTATTTTCAATCAGGTCAACAACAAAAAAATGAAACAAGCCCTGATAGATTATCCCCGATGCAGAGTTCAACCCGAAGTTCAAAGCGCTAAATTCGAGCCTAAAAAAAAAAAAATTACCCATTTACACAGCGGTTCTCCACTTCAGTTCAGTACTGCCAAATATGATTTTCATCAAGAAATAGGGCATTGACTCGATGATAATTTTCATAAGAAAAGAATGTTCAAGAAATTGGGACTGTTCAGCACGCTATCCGAAGGGTTATGACCTGGGCTCAAACCTTTGATGAGTACCTAAATCCTGAACAATAGGTCGTGTAGGTTAGGTTCCGGGATATTCATGGTCGTCGCTTGTAATCCAATGATCAGCATTCCTCCAGAAAAAATTCTTAAATTGATCTGTAGCAAAATTTTCTTTTAAAGAAAAACTGAACGTCCCCGTGGTATATTTCGTAAACAAAATACCGTACAGCACATGTGAAGGAAAAAATCTCGTTACAACACAGCTGTTGGGACATGGAAAAATCTTTGGTATAACACTAAATTTATCGCAAAGAAATCTGCCTTTAATTGCGTTTTTTTTTCTTTTCACGAATCTGAAGAAAAAAATTCGCCATTCGCAAGAATTTGTCATGAGAGTTTCTACTCGGAAGGAAATCCAGTCCACAATGAGTTTCACATCATCAGGTCAGGCAACAAGATTTTTCATAACCTAAATTTGGATTCGAATCTTTGAAAAACTCAAACGATCTGGCCTCCGAAAAGTAAAGAAAAATCCATCTTGCTTGTTTCAGAAAAGCACACTCGATACTCGATTCGATGAAATACGTCAATTTCATGCAATATGCGATCTCATCAAGTTCAGAAACACACGTTTCAAAGTAAAACCCCCCGATTTTTTTTCATAAAACAGAAATGAACCTTGTCAAGTTGTCACAGACCTCAGAGACATCATTGATTCATTAAAAAAAAAACCCCGACCAAATCAGAATCCAGAAACTTGATGGAGAGCGGGTCATTACCCAGTAATGCCCTACTTTCATTCCCAACTGCGCGGAATCCCATCGTCTGTTGCCCCATTCTCCCGTTAAAAAAATTAAAAACAAACCCGTAAAAAAATATTATTCCTGTCCAAATGATGAAAAGAAAACCAAGATATCTCTCGCAAACCTTCCCTCCGAAAAAAGAAGAGAATTAGAAAGAAAAAAAAAAGGCAGTCGAGATTGTTACCTCGTCTCGTTGACCTCAATACGCCTCTTGTTCGCGTCGCCTGTATCTTGATGACCTGTGCCACAACCAAATAATAAAAAATTTGAGGAAAGAAAAAAAGTCTCACGGATTAATACACAGGCTGTAAATGGTAACACCAAAAACCAAGCTAACGGATAGTGTTGTAATTAAGGATCGAGTCCAATTTACCCGTCGGAGGAGGCATTGGGTTCGTTTGCAGGGTATCAGCGGAACCCATCATGCTTGAGAGAACAGAGCAAAGAATATTAGGGATTTCCTTGATTCGGGAAATCAACACGTAAATATTAGATTAGAAATACTGTACTGTATAGTTTGATTACCAAGAAATAATGACGAGGTATATTTGCAAGATTTATCAAATATCACGGATAATTGAATGCTAATACACCAGTAAATTGAAGTCAGCAGATCGTAGAAAGAACTGTCTGAAATTACTTCGAGATAAGGTTATACTATACTTTATTGCCGACATTCAAGTAAATCAACAGTTTTCAAAATTAAACAACTGGTTTACATTTAAACTAGCAAATATTCATGCCGATATTTCATCGTCCGCGAAATTTTAATTTGTGCACGATTTATCAAACATCAAGATACTCATTATCGATTCCCTCGCCCTCTTTTCTGTTCCAACAATTACAGTATGTTCACTAGATGATTTTTCATGTTTTCTGAAATTTTTCTTACGTGATTTCAAATTAAATCATCAGCGTTTCCAGATATTTTCGAATTACTGAACAGTGATGAAACCCCGGCTTTCTTCAAGCATACTTAGTCAATTTTTTTATGCATTTTTTTATTTACACAACATGATGAAAAAATAACACATGAATAGCCGTCGATTTTCAGTTTAACGCTTAAGCATTCCACGAAATTAAATGAACAAGGTTTATAACTTCTCACTTCCCGGAAGTTCTGCAAATCGAAAAATAAATACAAATTTTGACGTTTTTTCCAGTAAAAATTCGCGAGAAATTCACCGATTTGTATTGGTGAAGTGAATAAGCAAAGCAACTTCTCCCGAAAGTTCCTCGAAACGAGAAAAAAAAGATCAACTTACACAGGAGTGGAACTCGCGCAATTTTCACATCAACAAGTGAGAAAAAGGCGCAGAAAAAAAAAGAAAAAGAGATGGCCTCATTCAAAACGAAAAAAAAGGATCCGATAACAAATGTGTTCCAGGAATCGACGAAAAGAGAATTCATGGACATAAGAATCCGATCAGAAATTCTGCGAAAAAAGGGATGCATTTTTCTGTCGAAAAAAAAAACCGTGATCCACCTGAAAGAGTTCAAGAAAAATTAAGAGACCTTGACGAAAAAAAAAAACAATAGCCAAGAGATGAGTCAGTCATAAAGAAAAGGAATTCCCGAGGAAAATTATGCGGGAAAGATAGCAGAAATGACGACTTGAAATTAAAAAAGGGATGCATTCAAGTAATAGAGTTTTCTCGTGTGCGAAGTTTTACCGGTTTACGCATCGGTGATTCGCCGATTTTACGGAATTATCAGAAGAATTATCGGCAGTAAAGTTTTGGTATAACACGAAATTAACGCATTCGTTTATATTATGCCTGAAATTAAATTTTTCATTATCTGCGAGATATGTTTTTATTATTTTTGTAAGCAAACAAATTAATTTTTACGCAAATGCAGCAATAGTCATATTCTTTCCGAATACTGTTCAATTCTCCAGATCAGAACGCTCTTTTTTCTGTATACACTGTAATTAATTCCCCGATTAAACATTTCCATTGCAAAATTAACCTTTCCCAGTCCATCACTTGGAATATACTGTACTTCAGTGATATTGATTACCGAACACGACTCATTTTCCAGACAGAATATTTCTTCCTTTTCGATGATTTAAGATTTTAAGTCAATTACTACACCGCACCCAATAATCAAAAAATTGCACACAGTAACGTAATCAATTGCTCCTGCAGAAATGACAAAAAAAAATCAGCGCTGCGTCATCATGATGGATTATCTGAATCGACTGTAAATCAGTATTTAATCTCCATCTCTAGAACATTCTGTATTTCGAAAAAGAAAAACAACGAAGACTCGTCCCTCATTTCCTCCTATAAATTGGAAATCAGTTTAATAAAGATTCCAATAACTAATGAAAAATATTCATTATGTCATCACGGCAGAGAGAAAAATATATAAAAATAAAATCAGCAAGGAAACGGCACAAGACAGTGACTTGCTTTACTTGCCAGAGGGAGTCACGGATTTATCAACTGGAACTGGATATGCTCAGAATGTTCTCCAAACACAGTAAACTTATAACACTGCACTTTTCAAATGATTCTAAAGAAAAAAGTCAGAGTTCAACAATGTTTCACGCTTTTTGCAGCAGCTGGGTCATCATTGAGCAAAAAATATATACAGTGGCCCCCCACCTAACAGACCATATTTGCAGGAAGTTTTTCAGTTTTGCTCAAAAGAAAAAATTTCTCGAACAAACTCTCGTTGGTTTAAAATTAGTGTTGACAATTGAAAGTTTAAATTTTTTATGCAATTGAATTTGTCTGCAGGACTTTTGTCCAGCGGACTTGTTTTTTGCACAAATTAAGTCTGTTAGACAGGGGTTGACTGTACTGCACAGGTGGTACCTTGCAATTTGACCCTGATATGTTGCCAAACTAGGGTAAAATTGTGAAGCAGTCAAATTGCAAGACACTTTGTAAAATTGAGAAATATCAGCACAAAAATTAAAAAAAATGGCCAAAGCAGGTCAAATTCTGGGGCAGATGTCAAATTGCAAGTCAACCTCCCTGCAAATCCAATTGATTGCAGGATGGTCAAATTGCAAGTTACCACCTGTACGTATTTCACAAATTATTCAATCAAAAACAACAGATTTTTGCTGATTGAAGATTCAACTTTTGCCTCGAATTCCTTTTTGCCCAAAGCCTAGAATATATCGCTTTATTGAAATGAAAAATATATAAATATTGTTTCTGTAGAAATTTGCGGAAAAGTAAGATTTCTTGAATAATGTAAACACTTACACAGCATCCCCATAATCAAAAATTCGATGTTTTTTGCTAACGTCAGAGTCGTTGAGATGTTTTCACAAGTAGATAAATAACTTCAAATGAGCAATTTTCTCTGACATAAAAAAAAACCAGCAGCATTTATACGGACACTTGAAGCTTCTCCAATCACCTCAATTTTCCTTACACAGTACAGCATAGTTTCTTCACAAATAACGTGAACATTACAGTATACTAATCAGAAAATACAAAATGTTTTTCTTTAATCATTTAATGTTACGCGAGCAACCAAGTAATTGCTAAATCGCGTAACTTTTTTAGATTCGTTACATAAAATTCGGAAAAAATGTTTCTACAAAGCATCTGCCAAGTCGTAAACGGTTCAAGAATTTCCCGAACACTAATTTCCATCGTGCATCTTACGTTCAAATTCCATGAATAAATACCGTATTTAAAAAATCAATTTTCTCGATTAATACCACGTACAGAACCTGTTGCCCAGGTAAAAATAAGTTTGATGATGGGAAAGCATTAGAAACACAAAACAAAGATCTACGTGAAATCACCGGACGACTTCGATTTTCTTTTGATTGCCGAGACTAAAAAAAATTCAAGTTTTGAGCAATTTTATTCTCAGTCACATAAAAGCGAAAATCAAACTAGTACAAACAAAACAAAAACCAAACTAGCTGTATTATTGTCTTTAGCTTTGTTAAAATCGTGGATAAGTTTTCACACGGCTTTAAATCCCTTGAAATTCTGAAAAGTTTAAGGTACTTTTGAAGCATAACACTTCCACTTCCGGTCTCACGTAATTACGAATTACGAGTAGCGTTAATCATAAACCGCATCCTTAAAAGTAAATAAACGATACTTTTTTCGCATACAGTATATTGCATTACATTACATTCATAGCAAAAGTCGGCTTTTAAAACTTTACTTCATTCTATTGATTAGTTCCACGCAGACAATGGGGAAAAACGAAAGCGGTGAAATGACTTTCCAATAGGTCGTTCTTACCGAAAAAGAACAAGTGGAACAATCCCAGCGACATCTTTTTCAAAAAACACTCACCAAAAAAAAAAGAAAAAACGTGTCATGTACAACACGCCACGCATTTTGGGAAATGGAAAGTTACATTGCACTGAATGAATCACTTTTCTTTTGTCTTCTTCGACAGACAGACAGACAGTCCGATGGACTTTGTTCAGACACACACTTGGAAGAATGAATGAATATAACCCCCGCATCCATTTATAGTCCGCACTCGAGATACCGCGGGATTCAGCACGCCCGAATCGTCACCTGTCTTGGCAAACAAAAAAAGACCATATCGACACTTGGCATCGAACCAATCCCGAGGGTTCCAACAATGGCACCATCGACACAATCTCATCGTTATGCACGCAAAGGAAAACAAAAATAATGAGGACAAAGAGAGAGATAGAGAGAGAGGGACACTTAGGGAAAACGACTCAAACTCAATCCAATTTCTCCAGAGCTTCCAAAACGTCGACAACCTTTTGGAAGCGACTGGACTGCAATAAGATAAATCGGGATCTTCTAATCCACTCTCCCACTTTTCCGGAAAAAAATACTTCAAGCTGCTGGGAACAGAACAGAAAAAATTATATACTGAACAGTTGAACCTCAAGAAGATTCAGGCATATAATTTCCAGGGCGCTCCCCTCAAACTAGATATTTCAAAATTTCATCCCTCTTTTTTGGGGGGACATCAAAAATTCATTTCCCAATATTTTTCTATGACATGGTATCTTGGAAAATTG
>CAJPEX010004882.1:0-19128 GCA_905338405.1 Notodromas monacha | reverse complement strand
AAACCTCAGAAGCTGTTGTATCATGAAACCCTGATGTAAGTTGGGGGTTTTTTTATATTTAAAAAATCGTCGTAAGTTGAAACCGACATAACATGGGCCCGTCGTAAGTCAGGGGCCCACTGTACTGGATTGTATGTGGCTTGTTTTCTGAGTGTGCGCACTGTTTATAGCACTGTACAGCCTGTACTGTATAATTCATACAGTACTTATTTTTCTTCAAAAACCTGTACCCTAAAGTACATGAGCACAGAGAGTTCAGTATTCATTTTATCAAATATACATTACAACATGCCAGATTTACTGGAGTGCAGGTGGTACCTCACAATTTGAACCTTATCAATTGCCATACTAGGGTCAAATTGAAAGTCAACCACCCTGCATATTAAACTGTTTAATTGTATGAGGGTCAAATGGTGGGAGGTTGAAGTGCAAGGTACCACCTGTACCACGCGTCCTACTGGATCAAGCACCAGGGTTTTTTTTAGCGAAAAAAATTGTATCCCAGCAATTAAGGTACTCTGCACCCAATTTGTTATACATGATAACATACCAGGTTTACTGGAGTACAGGTGGTAGCTTGCAATTTTAAACTGATCAGTTGCCAAACTAGGGTCAAATTGCAAGACAATTTGTGAAAATCAAAAATATCCATGGAAAAAAAGTGGCCAAAAGTTGGGCAAATTGTAAGGCAAGGGTCAAATTGCAAGTCAACCTCCCTTCAAGTTCAACTGTCAAGATGCAGGATGGTCAAATTGTGGGAGGTTAAATTGTAAAGTACCACCTGTACCACACATCCTACTGGAGCAAGACCTCAAGTACCAGGGGTTTTATGTGAAAAAAATGGTATCCCAAGTAAGATATTCTGCACCCAATTTTTAGCAATTCTAAAACTGCAACATTATGAAGATTAAAACGCTAAAATTTGAATTGTGCCTGAATTCAAAGATTGTTCTCTGTATCCACGGAAATGAGGTTTTCTGTGAAACTTGAACAGAAATATCATTAGATAAAATCTGAAAATTTAACGGAATTTAATGACTGGAAATGTTCTCGCATTTTATATTTTCGAACATGAACGGTATTCTAGCGAATTCTTCGCCATCCCATCAAAAATTTAGAATTTTTGTCCCCTTTTGGCGAGAAGCTTCATATTCAGTTTTTTTTTCTCGGGGTTTCAAGTTCTTCTGAAAACATGCTGGGTTACCTTTTGCCAAAGACTGAGTTAGACTTAGACCTTTACTCTTGCGCTAAACTTTAATTAAAGTTCATTGGAAGTGCATGCAATACCTGTACTTTTTTTTTTTAAATCCAAGTTCGGGAGTTCAACTTGAAGGTGTACTATATATGACTAAATAGCCTGAGTATCTATGTCTGAGGCATTAATTTCCGTTGCGTGAGCTCCGAAAAGGTTCCTTATTTTACCGAGAGCTCCATCGGTATTTTTTTTACATGATAAGCACCTAAATTTTAATTTGTTCCGAATGTATGTTCAAGACTTTCAAAACTTTCTCAAACGCTGAGCATTTGAGGTATTGTACTTGAAATGTTGTACTCAGCAGTAATTTTACTGTTGTACAATTCTGATACATTTGTTGAGAAGACCCTTGGCGTTTACTGTTGAGTCATAGAAACTCATCTCCAGCAGAATTTTCTGNAGTCATAGAAACTCATCTCCAGCAGAATTTTCTGTAGAATGTTTTTGAATTTTTTCCTGTGGTTGACAGCCCACAGCAGAAAAATAAGGTGACACATTGGTTGTGATACAGGACTTTTATTAATTTCCGTCTCTTTACTGAAAACCAACAACCACGTGACTTAGCCATAGTAGTAATAGTATCCGCCGCCGCCGCCTTTCTGACGCAAAAATAAGCGCGCGAACAGCTGGAAAATGGCGTCTCCCAATGACCCCGCCCTGCGCACCAGGTCATCTCTAGGATTGGTCCCCGGGGAGTCCTCAGAGCCCGGATCACCCAATTGCTTGCTTTCTCTCTGCTGTTCGTCGCTGGCAGCGACATCTGGCTGATCATCCGGAACCGGTGAACTGGAGACCAGGACTCCCGCCAACAGGAACACCATCAGTGATCCGAGTAGTACGCGGTTTTGCCACTTCATTTTTATTGACGTCTCAGGAATTTCTCTGAGGAAGTATGACCAAAAAACAGTTTTCTTCATGTGCGTCAGCCTAAGTTGAAAATGTTTATTACAACACGCTTCGACTCTCTTGGTGGGTGCTCTACTGCTCTGTGAGTTCAGTGACGGCGTGCGTCATGACGCGAAGTCATCCGATTCGGAATCATGCACCCATTCAAGATTTACCGGGAGATTGAATTGTTTCACGAGAGAGCTAACGTAATATGGGAGCCAAAAAAAAAATCAGCAATTATGCATTTGTAAAAGAATTATTGCAGTCATTCGATCGTGAGCAACTGTAATGCTTAATGCTCGATATCATGGGTGGTCCGATTCTTTTTTATCAGACTGTTCGATGCGCGGTTTATCGGTTTGTTCTCTTTTCAGCAAGTCGGTTCGGCGACGTAGTGTTCGGAAAAACTGGGGAAATAAAAATTCGCTGGAAAAGAGGCTGCGTTGGTTCATTTTCTTGAAGGAAACGCGGAATCCTGATTTGAACTCACTGCGCCGTTAAATGCAGATGGAACACCGTGAACTGTTCGGAAAAACTGGGGAAATAAAAATTCGCTGGAAAAGAGGCTGCGTTGGTTCATTTTCTTGAAGGAAACGCGGAATCCTGATTTGAACTCACTGCGCCATTAAATGCAGATGGAACACCGTGAACAACGTTTCTATATGTGCAACTCAGTGACAGGTGAGCGTATTTCATATAAAATCGGATTCTCCGTGGAATTGAATTGTAAACCAAGTGAATCTGAAAATGTTACGATCACGATCGACCGTTGTGCGAAACGCTAGGAGAATGAGAGTCACTCGATCCTAATCGTGACATATGAGGCTTTCGTTCGATTACCAGCACGAAAATAATTGTTCTTCGAAAGCTCTCTCGAACGCCGTAACTTTTGATTCCCCTCGCTTAGAAAGACTGAGTTTCAATTCATAGACTACGAACTCGCGGCGTACGTAAGAGAAACGAAGGAAACTTCTCCCGCGCGTGCAGGCAGTGGATTACTCGTGGAACAACGTCAACGCTGGATTCTCGGTGGGGAGAAGAGGATTCTTTCAGGCCAACTTAATTGACTTGCGTCGTCACTGACTTGCTTTGTGATTTTCTTCGCCTGTATATCTGCGAATGGCGCAATTTTCATTCCACCCGAACTGCTCTTCAACGAACGCTCACATGGAAGGGAGCAAGTCGAAGGAAAACATCTCCCCTTCGCTTTACTTCTCCAGGAGAGGCACCTTAATTCTACCAGCGTTTTCGAAGAACGTTGAAAATCACTGGCGCAAGAAAATCCTTGCTGTATTCGTCTCCGGTAAATCCTCGGAAGACCTTCCGAAAAATTCGAGACAACTTCCACCCGAAACCTTTATTCAATCCCTCTGGTAAAATGTGCGTCAATTTGTCAAGGGAATTCTAACGAACATGGAGTACATATTATCGAATGGAATATAATTAATTAAAATGTACATATTGATCAAACGGGGTTCGAAAGGAAAGAAGGAATTGCAGGAGATAGTTATTTTTGATATTCTTGGCTTTTATTATACTACTTTTTGAATTTACGGTATGTGTCGACAACGTGCTGAACTTGGATGTAAGGGTTCATTTGCACATTTTGTCTTTCACTTCTTCTGGAAATGTGTCAGGTTACATTTTTATTGTTTTCCTCTTTCCTGTGTCATAAAATAAGAAACAAGGGGCCTCCAGAAATTCCGAGTTATGTGGAGGTTTGAGGTGGAAAGCCTTCAAATTAGGGAGGTTTTATAGTGTAGTGTTTCTGACGAAATTCAGAAAGGCACTTGATTGTTGATGTTGACAATTTTTACCCAAATATTACCTGATCAAGAGACGCACGTCATTTTCAGGGACTAAAATTTACAATGCTTAGAAAGTAAAATGCAGTATAATTGCACTTATTAATTTGAAATTCAATCAAATCAAGCGTTAATTCTACATTGCTTTAATCTTTTAATATACAGTACTACAGATACGGTTGAGAAAATCTGAGTTGGATTAAAGTATGACATGCATCAAAGCTTTGAAAATGTTGTACAGTACTGTACCGTTCTATGAACTACTGCACCCCCCTGTATTCCCTGGTAATTTCAAGAGAAAAAGGTGCAGGTTGTACTCAAAAAAATAAATAAGGGACTCCAATATCTCAAAAACAACCAAACTTTTCTTGAAAGATTGAAGAAATTGGCAAGTAAGGATTGCGAGCATCGAAAATCAAACACAATTGTTGAGGGCAGTACAAACTCAATGTAATTTGATGCTTCACAAATGATTCTGTACAAGTTTTTCAGGAAGATGGTTGGTTAATTTACTAGCTCGAGTTTGAGGTGCTACTTGCCTACTTGGGTTGCAGCTGGCAAGAAACTGAGGCTCAGGCGTTGCTGGCGGCCTGGCATGGCTGGTGCGGCGGGAAAGAGTCAAGGATGCGAGAGCACGCCAACAGAAGGAAGTAGGAGGGTGTGCGGCATAGATGTCGCTGGCCCTTACTCTCCTCCCCCCCCCCCCCCCCCCCCCCCCCCCCCCCCCCACCTTTGGAAGAAATGCCAGTAGGGTGCCCATTTTTTGCAGCGGACGAAAAACGGAGTTGAGAGGATTCTATGTATAGCTGCTGTGAGGATGACGCATGCGCAAAGAAGATCACGACACCACGAATATATATTTCTGCTTTAAACCAAGAATTTTTCAAATCAGTATTGAGTCGCGCATGTCTTCGCTTATTCATTGCGTTGATCCGAGCTTAATTCGCGTTATCTGTTATCATGAGGGTGCGGGAAAGTGTTGGAAATGAAAAGATCCGCTGCTGTTAATGGGAACGATAAGCAAATGGCTTCTGTGCATAGTGAAGATCCAGAAGGCAAAATTCATGATTCATCTTGCGCGAATAAATATCATCAAGGGAAGGATAAAGGCAGCATCACAGAACACACGGATAATTACAGTATGCCGAAAAATATATAGTCTTCGGTTCTCTTTTAGATTTGTAGTATTTTCAATTACGAATACGGAGGGAATTTGTATGTGTTACAGTGAAACGAACGTCCGACTACGAGGCTGAGATGATGAGCGAATTATTATCGCGAACTGTCTTTAGTGGACCATTATTTTCGCGGCATGGTGAATATTCGATGATTGACACGATCTGATTCAGGCAGTAGGATGGTGCAAAAGATAATGTACGAAAGATGATCGCAAGAACACAGCGAAATCAACGATTGGCAGCTGGTCACTGAGCTCAGGGAATGTGCCAGGGGGAAATCTTTACATCGAGTGATGGGGCTTGTCGTCTTCCCTCGTTCATACTACTACGTTGAAATTCGTCTGATGATGTGCATCAATAAGTGTGACAGAGAGGGAGGGTGTGTAGTGAAGCACTTAACTGTGGCTGATGTACATGGTGAAAGCGCCATCTGTTTCGTTTTTTTTTCTGCGACGTCTTCAAGTTTCTCTGGGTTTCAAGTTTTTCTGAAGACATGCTGGGGTTACCTTTTGCCAAAAACTGAGTTACACTTTGACCTTTAGTCTTCCGCTGAACTTTAATTATAGTTCATTTGAAGTGCATGTAATACATGTGATTTTTATTTTTTTATTCCAAGTTCGGGAGTTTAACTTATTGAAGGTGTATATGATCACATAGCCTGAGTGCCTAATGTCTGAGGCATTACTTTCCGTTGCATGAGCTCCCAAAAGGTTCCTTATTCTACCGAAAGCTCCTGAATTTTCATTTGTTCCGAATGTTTGGTCAAGACTTTCAACACTTTCTCAAACGCTGAGCATTTGAGGTATTGTACTTGAAATGTTGTACTCAGCAGTAATTTTACTGTTGTACAATTCTGATACATTTGTTGAGAAGACCCTTGGCGTTTACTGTTGAGTCATAGAAACTCATCTCCAGCAGAATTTTCTGTATCTGGCTGATCATCCGGAACCGGTGAAGTGGAGACCAGGACTCCTGCCAAGAGCAGCACCACCATTGAACCAAGTAGTACGCGGCTTTGCCACTTCATTTTCATTGGCGTTTCAGGAATTTCTCTGAGGAAGTATGTCCAAAAACAGTTTTCTTCATGTGCGTCAGCCTAAGTTGAAAATGTTTATTACAACACGCTTCGACTCTCTTGTTGGGTGCTCTGTGAGTTATTCAGTGACGGCGTGCGTCATGACGCGATGTCATCCGATTCGGAATCATGCACCCATTCAAGATTTACCGGGAGATTGAATTGTTTCACGAGAGAGTTAACGTAATATGGGAGCCAAAAAAAAAATCAGCAATTATGCATTTGTAAAAGAATTATTGCAGTCATTCGATCGTGAGCAACAGTAATGCTTAATGCTCGATATCATGGGTGGTCCGATTCTTTTTTATCAGACTGTTTGATGCGCGGTTTATCGGTTTGTTCTCTATTCAGCAAGTCGGTTCGGCGACGTAGTGTTCGGAAAAACTGGGGAAATAAAAATTCGCTGGAAAAGAGGCTGCGTTGGTTCATTTTCTTGAAGGAAACGCGGAATCCTGATTTGAACTCACTGCGCCGTTAAATGCAGATGGAACACCGTGAACGTTTCTATACGTGCAACTCAGTGACAGGTGAGCGTATTTCATATAAAATCGGATTCTCCGTGGAATTGAATTGTAAACCGAGTGAATCTGAAAATGTTACGATCACGATCGACCGTTGTGCGAAACGCTAGGAGAACGAGAGTCACTCGATCCTAATCGTGACATATGAGGCTTTCGTTCGATTACCAGCACGAAAATGATTGTTCTTCGAAAGTTGCTCGAACGCCGTTACTTTTGGTTACCCTCCCTTAAAAAGACTGAGTTGCACTTCATAGACCTCGAACTCGCGGCGTACGTGAGAGAAACGAAGGAAAATTTTCCCGCACGTCCACGCAGTGGATTACTCGTGGAACAACTTCAACGCTGGATTTTCGGGGGGGGGGGGGAAAGAGGATTCTTTCAAGCCACCTTAACTGACTTGCATGGTCACTGACTTGCTTCGTGTTTTTCTCCGCCTATTTATCTGTGAACGGCGCAATTTTCATTCCACCCGAACTGCTCTTCAACGAACGCTCGCATGGAAGGGAGCAAGCCGAAGGAAAACATCTCCCCTTCGCTTTACTTCTCCATGAGAGGCACCAGTATTAATTCTACCCACGTTCTCGATGAACGTTGAAAATCACTGGCGCAAGAAAATCCATGCTCTATTCGTCTACAGTAAATCCTCGGAAGACCAGAAAAATTCGAGACAGCTTCTACCCGAACCTTGTTCAATCCCTCTGGTACGAAAACGCATCAATTTGTCAAGGGAGGCGCAATTTCTAACGAGCTTTTACATGTTCGATTAATATGAACATCGATTAGTTTGAACATATTAATCGAACGGGGTAAAGAATTGCAGGAGATGGTTATTTTTGATATTCTTGGCATTGTATTACTCTTAGAATGTATGCGTGGACAACATGCTGAACTTGGAAGCAAGGGTTCATTTGCATATTTTGTCTTTCACTTCTTCTCAAAATGGGTCAGGTTACATTTTTATTGCTTTCCTCTTCCCTGTGTCAATAAAATAAGAACCAAGCGGCCTCCAGAAATTCTGAGTTTCTGTATATGGAGGTTTGAGGTGGAAAGCCTTCAAATTAGGGAGGTTTTATAACGCTGTGTTTCTAACGGAATTCAGAAAGGTACTTGAATCAATTTTGACAATTTTACCAAAATATTACGTGATCAAGAGACGCGATTCATTTTTAGAGACTGAAATTCACAATGCTTAGAAAGTAAAATGCATCATATAATTGCACTTATTTATTTGAATTTCAATCAAAGTAAGCGTCATTTCTTCATTGCTTCACTTTTTTCTATATTCCACAGATATGGTTGAGAAAATCTGAATTGGAATAAAATATGACAAGCATCAAAGGTTTGAAAATTTAATACTATACAGTCCCGTACCCTTCGATGAAGTACTGCACCCTCTTCTATTTCATCGTGATTTCCAAAAAAAATAAGGTGCAGGTTTCACTCCAATAAACACAAACAAATAAAGGATTCCCATTTCTCGAAAACGACCGACATTTTCTCGAAAGATTGAAGAAATTGGCAATTAATCTCCCGAGAATTATATTTTCATAAGTTGATGGAGTGATCAGGGATTCTTCGAAGATAACCGCCGTATCATGTACTTCGGAACAACAATAAATCTTCACTCAAATCAAGAGCTAATAATTATACATTAAAAGTTTGTTTCCATTCAAGTAAAATGTCGTGTCACGACAGCAAAACCGAATGAATTTTTCTTCTTTTTTTTCAAGAAAGACGAGGATCCGATGAATGTCGCAGTGATCGCGTGGTTTTCGCCGTTTGATATACAGTAGTTTCATCTGGCGCTTCAAATAAATCGAGCGTTTTTCCTGTCACAGTTCGAATTAAATTTGTCACATTGTTAGAATTAGATATACAGTACTTTAGATTTGAAGTATTCAAGTTTAAAAATAGGAATATTTAGGATTAGAAACTCACGAAACGGAAACACTGAACAAGAAAAATCTCGACGATTTTTCTCGACGATCAAAAGAAGAAGATAAAATTCGATATTCACGAACGAACAGAAAACACATCATCGTGCTAATTTCGAATTTTTTTTCTTTCTTTCTGAGTTTTCGGTTAGGTTTCACACGGAAAAAGTTCAATCCGCAGAATCGCCAAGATTTCCTTCGACCTTTGTTGAAATTTCATCTCGTCTGTATGGCATAACCAGAGCACGGAATCAATCCTTAATCCCATAATCAGTATTCCGCAAAAAAGATAATTATGGTACGAATGAAGTTCTTGAGAAAACTAACGAACTGACTCGGTGTATCAGTCAAAATGTTCGTCTCTTTTTTTTTGCAGCAAGTTAACCCCGAGCTGGTTTTTCTCACCCGTGTTCCGCGAGGCTTGTCGAATGGATCCGTGGTGCATTTGGAAGGTTCATACGATGACTGGCAATTATCGGATGAGTGAGTATATGTTATTTATAATTAACCACGGGTAATGATGTCACTGAAAATATTCGCTAGCACAGTTTCCCACCAAGCCGTGGTGCAACACTCGCTGAAGTGAAGATCACGAGTACAGTACTGTGCTGTACTTCGAAACAGCTTTTATCTTCATTATTACCGTACTTTCTCATACTGAATTCGTCACTGTAGTGCAGCAGTGCCATTTTGACTGAAGAAAGTCACGTACTAATTTTTTTGGCAATCCATAGTTTGAAGTCGTCGTGAAATAGTTTTTGAAATATATTCCCAAACTATTCTGAATTTGTAAAAAAAAAAATTACTGCCTCGCTAATTTTATTGCAAGTCAATTTAAGGTAGGTTTAACTGTACCCAAACTTCTTGTGCAGTGTAACCCAACATTTTGGGCCCACAGACCCATCAAAAGCCATTATGTTTTTGAAAATTTTATTTCAACACATTTGTGTATTCACATTAACAAAGCGTTTTAAATTCTTTGCTGCAACAAAATTACGATGTACAGTATCTTAGAATTAGTGTTCCCCAACCTTTTTTTGCCCATGGACCAGCAAATTTCCATAAAATTATTTGTGGACTGGCAAAGTTTCATTGAATTTTCACAGACTTGAAATAATTTCGCTTGAAAGACTTTTGTCAGGTATTTTGTGCTTTTTTGAAAAAGTCATGTTAAGAACCAATGAAGCATTTATGGTGGAATGTCTTCATAAATCAGAAAGGCGGGCTTGAAGAAGTGTTTCTCCAAACAAAACATTGAAATAATTTATTTAAATATGTGAACATTTGTCTGAGGTGCTATTAGGAGAAAAGCCAATGTTCATCAGAGAATTTCAACTGTCACTGTCTTTACAAGATTTCAGATAAGCACAACAGACTTCATTGCTACTTCTTATAAGTTTATTATGCTGAAGAACATTTCCCTGTGGACTATAAAAAATAACTTCTTAGGACCAGCGCCAGTTTGCAGACCATGGGTTGCTTCATAAGTTTTGAGACTTTTGAAACAGATACAACTAAGTAGAATATGTTTTGCATAATCCATAATTTGGCAACACTGTTCCAACATGCTCTCTGCCAATTTCAATGCAATTTCCAACCATCAAATCAGTGCCAAAAATCGAATTTGGTCAGTTGATGAAGCTGCTCTTCTAAGGTAGGTAAGAGGCTGTTGACCTCCTCAAAATCAATTCCTTTCAGGTGTTCTTTGATGTCTGGAACATCCAGAAGTTATATAAGGTGCCTAATCAAGTAACAGAACTCGATTTTTGGCACTGTTTGGATTTATTGCATGAAAAATGCAGTAAAATTTGCTGTCAAGAGCACATTATGAACAGCGCAGAAGTGTTGCCAAATGATGGGACGCTATGTCAGTAAAATGTTTTTTTTTAACTCTTTTGGGCGTATTCCAAAAAGTCTCAAACCTTCTGGATATCACCCCTTTTGCAAGCAGCGTAAAATGTGACCAGGATGAATTAATCATCAATAATTGCCTCAAACAGTAATTGATTTTCCTCAAAATCAATTAACAGTACAGGTGGTACCTTGCAATTTGACCACCCCGCAATTTGATGGTCAAATATTCTGGGAGGTCAACTCTCAATTTGACCTCTTGCCTTTCAATTTGACCTGGGGAGAGACATGAAACGTCAAATGCCATTTAGAAAATGTGCCATTTGAGGTACTTTCCTGTTATCTCTGTACCTCATTCCTAGACTGCACTACCATCCAGACAAATCTTTAGGATGAGTTCATTATCACTACAACCCATCAGAAACTGTGAATTTTATTTTTCTGCATTCTGCTGAAACTGATTTTGGGAGGCGGTTAGGTAAAATTAGGTTAGGTCAGGTTATGTTAGTTACAAATATATTTTAACTAAGATAACCTGACCTAACCAAAATCAGTTTCAGCAGAAACCCAAAGAAAGCAGAAACTGATTTTGGGAGGCGGTTAGGTGAAGCTAGGGTAGGTCAGGTTAAATTGGTCAGAGGGAAGGTACAGAGATAACAAGAAAGTAACCCATTTGATGTTATCTGGCAATTCAACTGCTTTGCAATTTGACCCTATTGTCCAGCAATGGATTAGGGTTGGATTCCAAAGAACCACCTGCACTTTGTACTTATTCAAGAACAGCGCACCTCATCATCAGTGTACTATGCTTCTCCACTTCCTTGAATTGGTTAACCATCAAATACTGAATCGACGACAGATATAGAGTTGCCCTGACTTGCGATCCCGAGGGCAACCCCACACATCACAATCCCGGAGAAGTAGCCATTCAATGCACCATTTCTTTCTCCTTCCGCACCATTTCCTGCAAGAGCTTCATCCAAGGGGAATGGAGTGTCAAGGAATCGGGCATCGGGTTCCCACTCGCCCCGCGGGAAAGGTTCCTTCTCACCTTCGAATGTCTTCTGTATGCTTTCAAGGTAAGATTTGTCAAGAATGTACAGGTTTCGGAAAACTAGACCAAGTTCTTCGAAGGCAAAATCCCCGTTGACTTACGAAGCCAGTTTCCTTCATGCTTTGGCGACATCTATGCGAGAGAAAACGAACCTGTTGGATTTACGCGGTTCCCGAGAACCAGGGAGGCTTTCGCTAGTTGTACCTTGTACATTACCTGATGATTTTTACTGTAATATCCTCTCAACACTCGAAAGTATTAAAAACTAAATTTTACATTTGAGTCAAGAACAGCTCAACTCATCGGTTATGAAAACAAAAATTTAAATGTACAGTACTGCATTCATCGAAGTACAGTACATATCTGTATCACAAGCAATTTTTTTCTCAAAATGCATAATAAGCAGGTATAATATTTGCAATTTCTTTAGAAGTTCAGGTGCGTGGGATATTTAAATTTTAATGTGAAATTTTTGACCAATTGCAAAATAAAATAAATTTTAATGGAAACGATTGAAATTATTATTGAATTCAGGCTTGATCGATGATAAGATTCAGATTTTGGTGAAAATTATTTCTAAAATTTTGCTGTTTTTCAGTCACAGAAAAATGGGCAGTGCATCTGACTCTGAGATAGGATTTTATCAGAATTTTGACATAGAAAATATAGTTGTGCATCAAGGATGTGTGGTACTGGAGAAAATACAGTACCATACTGCATAATCTGCATTAAATATTTCTCTTTTCCTGCTTCTGTGGCATGGATATCACAAAAAAGGGCTAAAATGCGTTGCAACAAAATTTCAAGATTCAGTGCAACCAATTGATTCTTTTAGTGATTTATCCAGAAAACTATAATCATTTTAAATTGTTAACTTCGCTCCAATTTTCCTTTTATTATTCAGTAAGAAATAAGAAAATATCTACAATACTGTATTTTTATTGGAAAATATTTGCCAAGTCTTTATATATGGAATACTGTGATATAATACATGGAGTAATATAATACAGTGAAGTATATGGAAATAATATAATTATTTGAATTTAGGGATTTTGCTTCAATTTTCATTTTTTTGATATGAGAGACAGGAAGATTCCTCAGTATTTGCACTGGCAAATAATTGCTATTTCTAATATGGTGACGTACTTCGATATTCTGTTGAAAAATTTTGTTTTACTCAAAAATGTTCGTGATTTTTCAAGAAAAAAATCTGGGGTTGGGGATAATTTTTTGAGGGAAAATATGTCACAATTCCCGCCGGAGATTTCAATGAGAACAATTTTTTCCCTTGGTCCCATCAGAAGTTTCTGGTAACAGGGTTCCACCCACACACTCGGAAAAATCATTTAGTAGTCTTGCTGTGTATCACAGCAGAGACTGTCAAAACTCCTTACATACAAGGTGTCTCACAAAAGTTCTTGAAATGGAAAATGAAATGATATACAACTGAGCTGGAAATCAATGTTCAGAAAAAAAACATTCTTTTTCACAGTAAAAAAAGAGAAGCAGCCTGTTTGACATATATTAGTCTTTTTCGAGTTTAAAAGTCACCCTGGCTGATTTCTGGTCTTGTCTCAAAATGTGAGGCATCCATCTCACAGATTTTTTTGTGTAGCCCAGCAGTTCATGATTCAGAATTTTTGAAATTAAGATGGAAACAATTCCAAGAGTTGCTAGCAAATCTTCCAAGTTGATGCCGCCATTTTTATCAACAGGCGCCACATTCCCATCACAAGTGGCAGCTGTTGATGAAAATGGCAGAATTAATACTGTACTCAATCAATGGCGGCTACACCCTTGGAAATAGAACCATGCCAATTTCAGGAATTATGAAGAAGCTGGGCTACACCAAAAAAAATCTGCAAGATGGATCTTCTGAGCAAAGAGCAGAAATAATAAGCTGCCCAAGGGCGACCTTTGCAAAACAATTCTGAAAATACAGAATGTCCAACAAGGCTAACTTTTTTATTTCATCAAAGAATGTTTTGTTATGACAAGTGTTGAACAAGACTTCTTCAATGTTCAATATATTTCAGTTAACCTTCTGTAGTAGTAAACCCATTTGTTTCAGCTGAAGTATTCTCAGCTGTATTCCTTCCTGTGCTCACCTTGTTTATTTTCCTGTGTGGGAATGCCCTGACCCACTCCTATGCCAGTTTCCCCACACCCAGTGTTGCTCAATAGTATGCACATGTGCAGACCCTCATTCCTGACCTCCCAGCAGTCCCTCTCCCCCAGAGACATGCAGGTGCTTCCCTGTCTCTGGTGTATTGATGCTAGCTATGATTCCACCTCATCAGAATCTGTGTGACTCCCTTAGAGTAAACAATAGTGGTTCAAGACCCAAATCTCTTTGGTTGAAGCCAGATTCTTGGGAAGATTTCTGCTGTATCAGAAATCTTGTCTCTTTGTGCTTGTCAAACTTGTATTGTGAAGTTTGTATGTTTATGTGAATATATTATATTATTTTTACTTATATATTGACTCACAATCTTTTTGTAAAAATAGGATAACAGTTTTTTGGAACAATTGTTTTTCAGCACAATCATATGCCATTTCAATATCTATACCAATAAAAAAAAAAATGAATACCCCTCAAACACCACAAGTGGAATTCCGGAATTCGTAAGTACGGTGCTTCAGTATATGCTGAACCACAGTATCGACTTTGTATCGCAGTTGAAAGTGAACGGAGTGGATGTCGGAGTGTTCGCTTACCGACTTCCAGTGGAGAAGATCAGGAACTTGCTGGTAACCGGTCGTGGTGCTCATGTTCTTCAAGTGGCCATCGAAAACGTTGCTCTTCATCACACTCCAGAACGAGTCCCAGTCCCGTTTTCCTTCCACAACTCTGTTGGGATCCAGCAAGGAATGGCATCAAGCTCACGGAATGACGGCTTCACGGCGTATCACAGTCAACTATTGCCTCAAGCTCAGTTTCATGATCAGGTTGGACATCCTAATTAGGATGTCTGAGGAAGAAAAATGTAAAAAAAAAGCTTAGGGTAACTATTATTACAGATTTCAAGCAAAAAAAAAACAAATTCCAGGCAAAAGAGACATCTGAGTGATGAGGCAGTCAGCCTCCAAGGGATTTTAATTTAAACAACAAATATACATTCATATGGCTGCAAAAATAAATTAGGCTGGAGCATCCTCACTTCTTGGATGTTGAAAGAGGACTTCTTGTTGTCTTTGATCACAAGTAGTAAGAGACACAACCACATTCACAATCATCAAATACAATCTTGAATTGTGGAATAAAAACTTGTTTCAAAAAAGAATTGATATGACTGAACAAAAACTTTTTTGTGTATGGTGCAACTCACAATGCATGAAATTCCAAATTACATGACTCCAACAATTTTGAAATTGCAATAATCCACATGGTCTTAAATGAAAGCTGAAGATGTTCATTAACTTTTCTCATATCATGCAAAAATTAATTCAACTATTGAATCATGAGATATTGAAAGTTTTCTAAATCTAAATTTTTTTTAGTGATAAGAATCAGGAAAATCTTTGTGTCAGATTCTGGAAAATAATATATCTGGATAAGAATCTGGAAAACCTTCAAGCCAGATTCTTATCTCATTGAGGCACAAGCTTTTTGGTTCAAAAAGTGACTTCAAAAGCCTTGTTCCTTAATGTACGAATGAATGTATTTCTGTAACTGAATACTGTAATCCCATAAAATCTGGATGATCTATGTTGACAATGACAAGCAAAATCTTGAATGAATTAAAATGTGAATTGAGAATGAGACATAGATTTCCCACCCATTTAAAGTGAACCAAGCACAGTTGAACCTTGATAACTCAAACCTCACTAAGCCAAAAACTTCTGCATCCCAATTTTTAGAGTCCCTCAGAAACAATTCATTGAAAACTTCTTTGACTCAAGAGAATTCTTTTAAAACATTCCAAAATAGAAAATTCTGGAGGCCTTTGGCTGTGATTTTATTGACACTGCAAAGAGAAACGCGATGCAAATGTACTTTGATAAGGGGAGAAAGGAAAGAATTACAGGAAATTTCAATTGGTGATATTTCAGGACCTTGAATAAAATGAGTTCAAAGGATGCTGAACTTGGAGGCAAGGGTTCATTGGCCCAATTGGTCTCTCATCAATTCCTTCCAAAATGAATCAAGTTGCATTTTTATTGCTTTTCTCTTTCCTGTGTCAATAAAACAGTACAATCAGGTAAGGCATGCATCAGGGATTTTCAGTTACATTTTAAAAGCTAAAATCTATACCTGATTATAAGACATGCACCCCATTTTTAATGGATATAAAACTGCAATACAGTACAGTATTTAGAAAATAAATGCACCAAAACTTGGATTTAGACATGATTTGATCCTGGATTCAACTAATTTTCAAATATTTCCATTACAGACACTTTTTTTATTAAAATTGGTCCAAAGTTTTCCATTATATAATCAAATATAATGCACACATAAATTTCTAAAACTTTGAAAATGTATACCTGCCTATGACTGTGCACGTCTTCTTTCCCTCTTAATTTTGAGAAAAAGGTTTACTAGGTACTTGAGTAAGTGCAGTACTCTGAGTAGTGTACTGGACAAAAGGCCTCCAGAAAATTTGAGTTACAGAGGTTAGAAGGGGGAATGCCTTCAAGTTACTGAGTTTCAAATGTATTATTTCTAAGCTTATTCAGACAAAGACTTGAAGAAAAAAATTGAAAAAAGGAGGTACTGTATTTGAATTAAGGGGGTTTGAGTAACAGAGGACAAAGTGTACAAAGTACACCAGCCACCTCTACCTCAAAAAGGAGAAAGAATAAATTGTCCGCACGTCATACCTTATTGGTGCAAACATTTTGATTTTAAAAAGATAGAACAAAGAGGCAATCTAACAAAAATTTCACTTCTCGAATCCCCAGAATGCTCTGGGTTCCCTGGTACACGCCATGATCCCATTGATAGCCAACATCATGCAACCCGCTGCACCCGGCAATCCTCCATATCCGTCCAACAATACCTTCAATCATCAGCAGCCGCGCGAACCCAGTCAACCCACATCGAACTCACCTTTCAACGTGGGCTTCAACGGCTGGCAACCCAGCAACAGCCAAATGCCCCCAGCAGCAGACGAGCCCTCGGATGGAATGAAAACCCCCGAGCATCTCGTGAGTCACAACCCCAGAAAACAACCTCACATGGGCCACATGGGCTACGGAGCTTCCTTGCCACCGTCTTCCGTGTTCTTGAGTGAAGTGACGACGGCTTCTCAGCAGGACAAAAAAGAGCTGAAAGATACGGAACGGACTGAAGTTACTCGAGGTACGGTTTGATTACGGGAGAATGAGAAAATGATAAATTCAGAGAGCATATTACAGACAAGCGAAAAAAAAAACTTTCTTCACTTGGAGTATGGTTCATGTTCCAACTACGCAACGTCTAAAAACAGTGCAAGCGTTTATTCAAAAGAGGGAAATGCTATTTATAAAAAAGTTAAGTCGTTAAAATCCAGGAAAACTCACTGAAGACGCTTCTTATTTTTTTCTAGGATGGTGAAGCTTCCACTAATAAACTTAATCAATTCCGGAGCAGCTAGTGTTTGATAGATGAATAATGTTTTTCTGTAAGAGGTGAAAAAAGAAGCACAAAATAATATGTTTTGATTATGAATTAAGGTAATTATGAAATTAACTTTAGTTTAGTACAATATTTGTGAATGTGAATAGTTTAATTTCTTCAAGATTCAAAATTTTTTTAGAATTTTTTGGAAATGTCGGAAAGGTAAGAATGTTGTATGTTGAGATATTGTCCAGATTTTTAAAAATTATAAGTCTCCCCTAGTCAAATTGTCTGCATTTCAGAGATGGGATACAGACACATTGAGACTGGACAAATTAAGACAGCAAATTTGAGGCAGGGACAATTTAAGACATAAAAAATTGGAGACTGGGACAATTGGAGACATGGACATTTAGGGACAGGGACAATTTGGGACAGTTCAAAATTAACTCTATACAAAAGTTTTTTTTTATTTTTCTCTTGATTTTCTGGTTTTCCCAAGATTATTTGTGAATCTTGGGGAATTTTGTATTCTTTTAAAAATGTAAATATTTGAAATATGCCTTGATAAAAATATTCCAATAAAATACTTGTGCTGTAGATTTTTCCAATACAAGGTGCTATGTATAAAAATTTTCGTAGTTTTTATGACCAGAAGATAATATTTTGCACAGTTTACCTCTGCCAATATTTAAAAAAATTATAAAGGATCTTCTGATGCTCTTTATATGTATTACAATGGGTCAAGAGTAGTAACACCAAGGAAATGCTTCGGTCTCAATAGTCCTTGTCTCAAAATCCTCTCTGTCTCCAATTGTCTGTCTGGATTTGTCCTAGATCCATCAGGGGATAGTGTGAATTTTGGTGTCCTACTGTACAGTAAAATGAAATAATGGTTGTTACTCGCCTCTCAAAAAGAAAAGTCTTCAGTCTGCCATAAATTTCGCAATTGCACAGGAAATGCCGCCGCCGAATGGGAGCCGCCGCCATTCGTCAATTACTTCCTCGGGCCGAGTGACTCTTCACCGGATTCATCTGACAGTCGGGAACGCGACGCCAAGGGCCCAGTGACAACGTCGGAACTGCGCTCCATCATTGCTGAAATGGAGAAGGAAGTCGGGGAGAAATCCAACACCAACACAACCTCGAGTCCGGACCGAAGAACCCCCAGGATCAGAGTGAGCGATTCCTTGTTGGAAGACATGAGCAAGAACAGCGAGGAGGAGAAAAACGTCACCCGCTATGTGGAACAGGCTGCATTGGACGAATCCAGCCCGAGTCAAAAACATACGAGAGATAAATAAATTTCTTTTAAGAACGAATTGAATAAATCGCAGCCTCATTCTCAACGCATGAAACAGCATTCCATTCGAAATTTTCTCTCTATCGTCGCAAGATGAAAATTTTAATTTTCGAAAGATGAATCAATTAAAACAAAGCGAAAACTGAAGAAATCCCAGCTTCACTCTGAAAGCACGAAATAAAACTCCTTACAAAAATTTCTCTGAATCGTCGCGCAAAGAAATTTCGACCCAACTATGGCATTTAGAAAGATGGATCAATTTTGAGAAACAAGATGCAAAAAATTGCAGCTTCATTCGGATTGCGAGAAAAAAACATATTCTTTTCAAAAATGTCTCTGAATTGTCGCAAGGGAACCAAGAATTGACTATTCAGCCATTACAAAAAATACAGAATTAAAACAATTCTCGAAATCACTTAAAAATTAATTATGAGAGAAGCTTCAATGTATTGAATTTTTTTGCAGAAAAGTCGGACTAAAGTAATTGCTCAAATAAAGGCTGAATTGATTCTTTCAAAAAGAAAAGTACCGTACCCTCTCGTATGACACATCTCAGTTTTTTAAAATGAAATTTGCTGAAAAGTGTGTAACCGGATCAGAGGCGGCCCTAGGGTTTGTGGGGCCTGGGGCAGAAATGTCAAATGCGGGGCCCCTTAAAAACACTCCCCTGCCAATTCTCAAACAGCATTTGAACTATGAAAAATAAGATTCATAGCAAAGTG
>CAJPEX010004881.1:0-19133 GCA_905338405.1 Notodromas monacha | reverse complement strand
TTGACAGAGTTCGGACTAACAAATTAATCCGCGTAAACTTTCTTTTTGGTACACAATTGAAAAGATTAAAGCTAAAAGAGTTCCAGCAGTTGGAAGAAATAATATCAACACAAAGTCTTCTTAAACATAAAAAGAGCAAAGGAAGGCAGATACGCCCCTTTTTTGGCGCTTCAAGTTCAGAATAGTTTTGTAATTATAGTTAAGATTATAAAAGACACTTCAGTAGATTTTTACAAAACGTTTTCACAGGTTCCGAAGTTTTCGAAAGAGTTCACACAATTCCCGAAATGTTATAAGTCTGCAAAGGTTCCCAAAATTTTGGACAAGTCCGCGATTTTTGAATTTCGATTTGTACAAAAATTATCCTCAGCTCCTTCAGAGTTCGACTGGTTGGTGTTGCGCAAAATTCGGGGGGTTTTATGCAACTTTTCTTCCCCATTTTTGGCGCCAATTTCTTGGTTCGAAAACACCCAGGTGCTGGGATTTTCAAAGTTAACAAACTGGCCAGATGTTGGCAGCTGTCAATGACTTTTTCGTTGTTTTTCGAACACAGTTTTCCCCGGTTTTTGGGCGCGATTTTATTATCTTAACAGTGGGTTTTTAGTGCTGTTTTCGTGATATTTGTACATGGTTTTTTCTCCCGGTAACCGGGTGCTTTTAGTTTATTATCTTGCTGAAAAATACTGTTCCCAGGAGTGGGTTTTTCTGGGGAAGTCGAGGCAATTTTGGACAGTTTGCAGTTTAGAGATAAATTGCTTTTTGGAAAGAAGATCTGTTTCTGCTTGTTTTTCGCCAGCAGCTGGCAATAATTTTCGTTTTGTCCCTGAGTTTCGAAGTTTTTGCTGAGGGAGTTGTCTCCCTTATTTTATGAGTGCGCAGATTTTACAAGCAGGTCGAATTGCCCCGGTTCCGGGGATTATTTTTTTGGTTCTATTCTCTTCCTTTTCAGGATTTTTTGGTTTTTGGTTGCCCCAATTTTTTGGGGCGCCAACTTTTCTTGTTCTCGTGCCAGCAGCTGGCAATAATTTTCGTTTTGTCCCTGAGTTTCGAAGTTTTTGCTAAGGGAGTCGTCTCCCTTATTTTACGAGTGCGCGGATTTTACAAGCAGCTCGAATTGCCCCGGTTCCGGGGATTGTTTTTTAGTTCCATACTCTTCCTTTTCAGGATTTTTCGGTTTTCGGTTGCCCCGATTTTTTGGGGCGCCAACTTTTCTTGTTCTCGTCTTTTTCGGCGCATCCCGAGATGCGCCAATTAAATTTCAAGTCAACGGACCCCTCTTTTTTCGTGGCGGCGTCCTTTGCCGCCAAATAAATTTCGCACAGGCGGAAGAAGTAGCTTTTTAACGCTCAGCCAACGCAACTCTCCCTACCTCTAGATTAATCGAATAATTGATTAGGAATTTTAAAAAAAATGGCGGAAATTCTACTTCATAGCAACGTACCATATTATCTACAACCCCACTTCAATATATTGTAGACTGTAGAGGAATAATATTGTATATTATCAAAATATCTTGGACTTGATGAATTTGAATCCCATGGAGATCGCTTCTGCTGCGAAGATGTTTTCAGATAAGATGCAAGGGTTTTTTTTTATTCAGCTATAATATTGCTTGAAACATGGATACTGTATCATACTCATCAGAATATTTCTAATAACTCGTTTTGAATCTTTAGATCTTCTGCAAGCTTACCCAAAAACAGCGCCTCTATTATCCTCCAAATTTTCAATTTTTTGAGGGTTTATCGTAGTGGATAAATTAAATTGCCCTACAATATCCTTATGTGGTGGAAGAAGATATGCGGCAGTCTTCATCGGTTCTACTTAATTTTTTGTTTTCACCCATATTTTTCATTTTGGATACACATAGATTGCGCAGAAAATATACATTCATCTCAAGGATGCGCTACGCTGCTTACGATGACAACATTTCTTGAGAAAAGTACAGCTCTAAGACAATCTGAAAATGT
Organism: Notodromas monacha; assembly: GCA_905338405.1. Lineage (NCBI taxonomy): Eukaryota > Metazoa > Arthropoda > Ostracoda > Podocopida > Cyprididae > Notodromas > Notodromas monacha. The sequence continues at coordinate 17,163 of CAJPEX010004881.1, read as the reverse complement.
ATTTTTGGTTTTTCGTAAAGATTAACACATTCTTTTTCAATTGGTGAGCTTGTTCCATTTGACATTTTGACATGAAAGCGAATGGGGAAGAGGGGCAGTCTACATTTGACCTTGTTCGTGACGAAATCAGAAGGATGCAAAATCCTTGGGTTTCTCGATGAAGCGACAAGAAAATGAGATTCTTGGGATTCAGTGGCCATAACTTGACTAAGGAAATAACGGGTCGTCTTCGACAACTTCCGCGAGGAAACAGAAAAAAGGGAATGATCAGAAATTCACGCTTTCGACTGAAAACCTCGTTTCTTTGGCATGAAGTAAGAAATGAGTGATGGGTAAATTTGCAGTCACGATTTGTTGCCATTTCGCAACTGCATATCAAATTTTAATTTCGATACGAAGAAAGAGGTGGAGACAGGCAGAGAGAAATGTATTACCGTAGAGTAAGTACCAAATCAGAACTACGGTACTTTAAAATTTCAGATTGCTGGGATTGGTTTAGATTGCTTTAGTTCATGAACGCTTTCTTTTTTCAAGGACCTCCGATTGGTCCTCCGTCACTTTCCGATTTTTTACATAATTTCTCTAGCGTGATTTCACGAGAAAATTTTGACTAAATTATTCTCAGGAAATGTGATTCCTTGCGTGAGAAAGGTTTTGTTGGATTCCCTGCTCTTCAACCAGCTCTTTTGTACAATAATTGAGGTAAAATACCCTTTGCCTCCATATATCGTATATCCGTCGTTCTGGAAGATTTATGCTGAAAATATACTTCAAGGCTTTTCATTCCGGAGAATAAGCTTCTCTTCAAAGGTGCTGTTGTCCGCCATCACTGAAAGTTATTTATCTCTTCTACATTGGTTAGGTACCCCATACATCCTTGTGCGGAACTCATGCATCACTATAANCAAGGCTTTTCATTCCGGAGAATAAGCTTCTCTTCAAAGGTGCTGTTGTCCGCCATCACTGAAAGTTATTTATCTCTTCTACATTGGTTAGGTACCCCATACATCCTTGTGCGGAACTCATGCATCACTATAAAATTTTTCGTTTCGTTTATTTCTATTCATTTTTCTTCCATTTTAAAATGCGAAACCTTGATTTTCAACTTTTAATTCGCTGGATTCATGCAGCAGTTATGATGGAAAACAGTAAAAGTTCGCTGAAATCTCCTGTGTGCCGCCAAAAGAGAGGGACGACGCGACAGCCTTTTAACTATATGATAAATTACCAAACAAAGCATAAGTTAATCCATGAAAAGTAATTTTTAAAATTTGAGGACGATGAGACGTACATTTTCCTTCCATTCACGGAAAACTGTAGTTATAAGACGCAATTTTTATTTTTCCTTGTCCACCCATATGAACGTATTTGCATGCTTTAACAGATATTCTGGTACAGAGATTTGGCAGAATCATATTTTTGTACTGACGAAATATTCGTCCTGATGAATCAAATTCATGTTCTTTTTTCCAAACATGAAGCATTTCCTCAGTCGAACCCCAATAACTCAAACCCCCTAAAGTCAAATACTTCCTTAGGTAGAATTTTTTTCACGTCCCCATCTAAATCCACTTAGAAACAATACAATAAAAACCTCCCTATCCCAAAGGTTTTTCCCCTCAAAACCTTCTTTGGGTCGAATTTTGCCTGTTGGCTATTATTTTCTTGACACAAGAACAAAAAGCAATAAAAACGGAAATTGATGCGTTTTTAAAGGAAGTGAAATAATTTATTGGTTGAATGAACCCCTGCCCCCAAGTTCAGCATCATTTTAACTCATTTAAGAAGCAATTTAAGCCCCAGAATATCACTATTTACAATTTTGGGCAATTCTTCTATGTTTCCCAGAGCAAAAGGGTTTTTTTATGTTACTCAAACCTTCACAATTCTAAACCTCACCGAGTCAAAACCTCCCCAAGTCGAATTTTTTTGCTGGTCCCTTGAACATCGACTTATAGAGAGGTTCAACTCGTATTATAATTCCTACCCTGATTTGGCTGCTGTGGAATACGTGGCTGAAATGGCACAAAAAGGCGGAATTTCAAAAATAAAACACTTGAATCAGCTGTGGGGTTCAGCTGGGGATCTCTTTTTGGGGATCTCTTTTATGAGATCCCAAAGAAAAAGATAAAGATGCATTTCAAAACTTTAACCCCAAGATTAATTGATTCACAGAACACAGCACACAATAAGAATATCAGAGAACGATTGGAATAATAAATAAAACAGCGGACTCAGACAGACTCAGGAATAAAGAATATTGAAAAATGTTGCAAGAGTGACCTTCTATGGTTTTTCACTCACTCTCTCTCTCTCTCTCTCTCTCTCTCTTCCATGATCTGTAGAAAACATGAGAAAGATTTCGAATGTTCTGGATTAATCAAAATAATTCTTTGGCAAATTTCTCATATATGGCGCGCATAGATTTTGTGGTACTTTAATGTACCGAATTATTCCGCCACAGAATACTCTACTTGAGTATTGTACGTATAAAATCAGTATCTCAAAAACACTTTGGTGCACCGTTTTCTGACTTCCACATAATATTTTCCGCGAACATTAAATTTGTTTTACACCCTGTCCTTGTAAGTATCCTCGATGTGCAGTGTCAGTACTCCCGGAATTCCGTACTTGAGCTCGCTCAGAGAGGAAAACTTTTCTGTATACGTCATGGTAAGAGTTCCTCATCTAGCTGCAGGAGATCCAGTAACGTGGGTAGAATCGCGAAGCGTAAGTCATCCTCGGGTGAGACGAAGAGTGGAACATATTCCTTCCGAAGATTTCGAAAACCTGGAAAGTTCCTGGCGAAACCCAGCTCGCACGAATGCTCCTAGAAAATTTCCGTCCGTGCGGAAATCTCGCTGGCTGATGGCTGCGGAGCGAGGAAAAGTGTGTCCTCCGTGTCTGGAAATGTTGGTCCGGGTTCTCTCGTCTCCTGAATTTGTGTGTTCCTGATATCCTTCAATATATGCTCGTGCGATTCCTGCCGATATTCCTGGGGTCTTTTGGCTGGGATTTGCCCTGTAACGTTGGACATGCCAACCGCAGACAGTTTCTTGTTTCTTTCGTCAAGGTAAATGGAATAATTTCGGTTTAATAATACTGTATGCATTTTTTACTACGTTGCATTACACAAAGTCGAGCAGAACAAATATGAAAAATATTCTAGCTTGTTTTCCTCGTAGATATCTCCCCAAGTTCAAGCGTGATCTCACATTCTCAACTAATTCAAATTCTTTGGAATACACAGTCATGCTAGAAATCTCTACCAAATAATTTAGTTTAAAACACCAAAAATATTAGCTTCCAGTGGAAACGTTTTCCAACTTACGGCTACTGGAAAACACTGGTGGAAAAGATAAAAAGTATTATTCGCCCTATTTTAAAGAAAATACTACAGGTGTACTCTCTCTTTACAAGAGATAAAACCAGAAAAAAATTCGTTGCAGAGAGAATTTCGTAACTATAACATAGGGAGAGAAACTTATGGGACAGACAAAAATTCGTTATACTAGTACAGAGAAAATCGAAAAGATATTTTATAGAGTCCACCTGTATTATTTTTCCAGGCGCAAAATTCCGTGAATTTTAGAAAAATGCATTTAATTTCCAATAATTTCGTATGCAATACACATATTTATTGCTATAGTCTTGCTGGTAGCATTTTTCGAGAAGGTCGTGCGTATTTAAGAAATGGGAAATCAAGTCAGTTCGCGCGAGAATGATCCGTTTTCTAAATGCTGTTTCGCCGAGATATTACAAAATAAGTCTCGTCGTATATACTGTATTTAGAAGAATGAATGCACTTCCTGCACGTTGTCCACCCACGTTCAATGTAGCATATATGCACTCGGCAAGCTGCATTTTGAGAGATCTTGATTCAAATGCAACAGTAACACATTGAGTCGAAAGCATTTAAATTCGTTTCGTAAGTACTTCCAGTACTGGCATCATGCAAATTATTTTTCAGAAAATCAGCGCGAAGAAGCGAATAAATTCCGAAACATGAAAGAGATGCGTCTGCTGGAAACGTGAAATTAAGAAGGATGTCCAGTCTTGAAGCGCATGCTTTATCTAGTATTTTTAGTTTGCGTGGTTTGGCGAAATTCGTCTTCGCGTTTTGCACACTTTCCAACATGGGGTTTATTAAAAGGTAAAAATCGGTAAGAGCAAAACTTGAAGGACAACCTGCAAAAGAACAATTGTCGAAACAGTGACAGTTTTTTCTGCATAATTTCAAGTATAAGCTGCAGTTAAAATGGCTCATGTCAATCAATATTATGCCAGTCGAATTTATAAAAGAATTACATCTTGGAAGTTTAGAAAATATTCAGTAAACACGAATTTTCGGCTTTCGCCACTTAAGGGTCTATGCTGGCATTCCATAGTCAGCTATGTTTGTTAATTCACATATGTAAGGTTAAGTTTGGTTAAAATATTTTACTTTGGTTAATTCGATTCCTTCCTAGTGTTGCGCTGTTTAAAACTATGATTTTCCTAAATAACGAACAACGATGGGCATTTATTGTGTCGATTAGTATCACGAAATAAATTAAAAATCCCATGGGTTCTCGTGCAGTTTATCCGAGCATAAAATTATGAGTTTATTGCCAACAAATGTTTTCCTTAAACGTTCTCAAACTGCAAGCATGAATTAGAAAGAATGAAGTTCACAGTTCACCGAATACTTGCAACTTTGCGCATTTTCTTCTTCTTTTGAACCCTGCTCTTCTGCTTCCGAATTTTTGTTTGTTTAAAAAATTTCACCAATTGCTGTTGTGATATTCGCTTTTTGTGTGCTTTGTCATAAACTTGCTCTGTCAGCCTCTAATGAGAGGTGATGACAAACTAGAGTCCCCTCTGTAGACGATGTAAGTTCAATGCTTCAATCAAGATCTTTGAAAGAGAGAAATGCTGACAACTGCAGAGTTTGTGAGAAGGAAAGAAAAAGAGATAAAACTGACGGAAATGGAAAATCCGACTGAGAGATGAAGACAGAGAGAGTAAGAGGAATAATGAGAAAATCACCGCAGACAGACAAACAGTTTGTGTGATTGGGTAAAGGATTATGTGTATGAGAGTCAGAGAGGTTGACAGAGTATAAGTGGGAGAGTGAGAGGCTCTCTCTCACCGTCCACCTTTCACACCTTCTTTCCATCTCCCTGCTCCCTGTGTTCGTCGTCTGTCTCTTTACAGATACTTTGTCTTTCAAAGACTAACTCTTCTTCGTACATGACATAAACAAACTAAATATACAGTTGAACATTTATAACTCAAACCTCCCCAAGTCAAATATCTCCATATTAGGTAACAATTTTTCAAGTCCCCAAAAATAATGCATTAAAAACCTGTCTCACTCATAGCCTTTTCTCCAAAAACCTTTGTAAGTCAAATTTTCTGAGGCATCTTTGCTTTTATTTCCTTGACACAGGAAATGGAAATTCAATAAAAATTAACTTGATGTGTTTTGAAAGGACGTGAAACCCTAATGGGGCGAATGAACCCCTGCACCCTCCAAATTCCGTATCCTGTTAACTCATTCAGGAATCAAATTAAGGTCCAAAATATCACCATTTACAATGTCCTGAAATGTTTTCTTCTATCTTTCCCACAACAAAAATGCTTCTTTCCCATTGAGTGAGTTTTGAAGAGATTCAGTTTCGGATTGATGGTATAAATGCGCTCATGACATAGTTTATGTGAAAAAAAACTTAAACTCTCCTTTTTAATCCTACGCACAGTATTAATCCGTATGTTTCTTTTAGAAATTTTAGTGTGCATTATACTACAGTAACTTGCTTATATAAGGGGAAATTTTGGACCAAGTTAAACAGAAAAACATATTTTATTGGAAATAATTGAAAATTAGTTGAATTCAAGATCACTTCATGTTTAAATTAAAATTTGAGTGTTCTTTTGTTTGAAATATTGTGGTTTTGGAGTCACTGAAAACGGGGTGCGTGTCTTACTTGGGGATGTAATTTTACCAAAATTCCCGACTGAAGAACCCTGGTGCACATCTTACTTGAGGGTGCATGGTACTCAAGTAAACATGGTAAGTTGAATTTCTTTGATGGCCCTTTGGAATTTGACTTGAAGAGGCTCAACTGTATATATATTTTTTTCTTACTTGTATGTCTGTATGTGTGAGAGAGAGAGAGAGAGTGTGTGTGTGGGTGTAGGACAGAGAGAGAGAGAGAGGTAAAAAAATAATAAATCGGTGTGAGAGTCCCGTCGGAAATGCGTAATTAGAGGCGGATGAGACGTCTTGTTTGCCCAGTAGACGTCGTCAGCGTCAGCAAAGGCGGAGAAAGAGAGCGAGAGAAAGAGAGAGAACAGTACTTCTTCAGCAGCTTGAACCTCTGCTTTCGTTAGAGATCCGGATCGAGGAAGAAAAAAAAAAAGGAAGCAAAGGTGAATCTCTTTTCGCGATCTATCAGGCTTCGGCATCGGCATCATTAGAAACGATTTCGCCCCGCGGGCGTGTTTGTCCAGAGGCCTNGAGAGAGAGTGGCAGGTGGAAAGTGTGGAAGAAAGGTAGAGGGACGAGGGACACAAGCAGCAGACAGAGAAATGTCTATGAAACAGAAAGTTTCTGATTGAGAAGAAGCATGTACTGTATTTGTTTGTAAATATACAGTTGAACATTTATAACTCAAACCTCCCCAAGTCAAATATCTCCATATTAGGTAACAATTTTTCAAGTCCCCAAAAATAATGCATTAAAAACCTGTCTCACTCATAGCCTTTTCTCCAAAAACCTTTGTAAGTCAAATTTTCTGAGGCATCTTTGCTTTTATTTCCTTGACACAGGAAATGGAAATTCAATAAAAATTAACTTGATGTGTTTTGAAAGGACGTGAAACCCTAATGGGGCGAATGAACCCCTGCACCCTCCAAATTCCGTATCCTGTTAACTCATTCAGGAATCAAATTAAGGTCCAAAATATCACCATTTACAATGTCCTGAAATGTTTTCTTCTATCTTTCCCACAACAAAAATGCTTCTTTCCCTAACTCACTCAAAACTTCTCTAAGTCAAAGCCTAACTACCATATTTACGCGAGTACTGTATCAAATACACTTTTTTTTGAATTTGAGAGGAAAAATTAGGATGCGTGTCATAATTAGGCATACAAAGCTTTAGAAATTTTGGTGCGCATTATACTACAGTAGCTCGCTCATGGGAAATTTTGGACCAAGTTAAACAGAAAAACATATTTCATTGGAAATAATTGAAAATTAGTTGAATTCAAGGTCACTTCATGTTTAAATTAAAATTTGAGTGTTCTTTTGTTTGAAATATTGTGGTTTTCGAGTCACTGAAAACGGGGTGCGTGTCTTACTTGGGGATGTAATTTTACCAAAATTCCCGACTGAAGAACCCTGGTGCACATCTTACTTGAGGGTGCATGGTACTCAAGTAAATACAGTAAGTTGAATTTCTTTGATGGCCCTTTGGAATTTGACTTTAAGAGGCTCAACTGTATATATACATATTTTTTTTTCTAAATTGTATGTCTGTATGTGTGTGAGAGAGTGTGTGTGTGTGTAGGAGAGGGAGAGAGAGAGAGAGAGAATAAATGGTTCAACTGTATATGTAGTGTTTTTTCTTACTTGTATGTCTGTATGTGTGTGAGAGAGAGAGTGTGTAGGACAGAGAGAGAGGTAAAAAAAAATGAATCGGTGTGAGAGTCCCGTCGGAAATGCGTAATTAGAGGCGGATGAGACGTCTTGTTTGCCCAGTAGACGTCGTCAGCGTCAGCAAAGGCGGAGAAAGAGAGCGAGAGAAAGAGAGAGAACAGTACTTCTTCAGCAGCTTGAACCTCTGCTTTCGTTAGAGATCCGGATCGAGGAAGAAAAAAAAAAAGGAAGCAAAGGTGAATCTCTTTTCGCGATCTATCAGGCTTCGGCATCGGCATCATTAGAAACGATTTCGCCCCGCGGGCGTGTTTGTCCAGAGGCCTCGGGATAATGTTCCTTCGTCTTCATATTCGGGGGAGAAAAAAAAAAAAAAGAAGCGCTCTGCCCTTATTATTCCTCACTGTCCGAGCGGATAAGGCGGAAGACGCTCCTCGGCATTATGCACAGGATGAGATGGGCTCTTCTGCCTAAAACTTCCTCTTGCTTCCATATCCTGTATATACAGTATATATATATATATATCTATATATATAAACCCAAGGCACGGCTGTACGGTAATGCGTACATATTCTTCTGGAGTGACGGCGATGCTTCTCACATGCGGTTTTACATGCGCTACGTGCGAATGGGAGAAGGTTGGCTACTGGCGCGTGGAATGGGTGATGCAAATTTCTTTTCCGTTTCTCTGTCATTTCCTTTACTTTTCTTTGCTGTGGGGGCGAAGGAGAAAGATACGAGCTAATTTTGGAAGTAACACTTGCCTTAAAACAGAGGTTCTCAACCTGTGCTCAGCATAAACTGTCCTCTCCCTGGGTTTTCGGGACTGATTTTGGGGATTTTGACAAAAAAAACAGTATAGCTAAAATAACTTTATGTAGGCGGACATTTACCAGTTAGCAAAGAAATGGGATATAACATGTCCAACTAAAAAAGAATGCCAAAATGAGAAGTGGTTCGCGTGTTCGGGAGGCCCACGAATAAATTTCGACGCTCTCGTGAAGTTTTCGTGGGCTTTCCGCTGACAAAATTTACGCTCTTAGACCGGCTTCCCCCCACTCGGTCATGAATACAAGATTCGTCGAAAAACTCAATAAAGCTTTCGAGTGTGTCAGCGAGAGGGAATGCAAAAACTCAGCGACATTTCCGAGAAGAAAAAAAAACAGCCAAGATGGTAAAATAATCCCATACATGAGCAGATTATTTGGAGAAAATAATTACTGCGCCACAAATATTTTGTTCAAAAGAGATAATTTCCAGTACATTTCGATTGAAATTAGGGATCCCGATATTTAAAACTGCATCACTGCACTGTATAGTATGTCTTTTTTTCAGTATCAGTACTCTACTTGAAAATACGTGAAATAATCTGTCCTCAATTTAAATATTTTTTTCAGAAAATAACTCCTTCAATGCCTTTTGTTTTAATAATTTTCACTATCAGCCGCTACTTTATTCACTTTTGATCATGTTATCTTTGACGAAATTTCAGCTTTCGGCATTGAACTGATGATCATTATTAGTTGATATTAATCGAATTTCAGCGCAGCTTTGCTTTTTGAGATTAACTCTTCAGCAACAGTACTGTACCAATTTTCTTAAAGTTGTTGTTCTTGTGCTTTAGGCAGGATCATCTTCCACGCATACATACACAAATTCCAAAAATACATTTATTTCATGTAATTTGGTAAATAAATTACCGTACGTATTCTTTAATCAGTCTGGGCTCTGTCTCGACTTCGATATTTATTTTTAACTGAATTATTGCGGTAAAGTCTCTCTTATCATAAAATTCCGCATCGTCTCTCAAATTATTCCTGAAACTACGAAAAAATTACAATATCCTCGACGAAGGACTGAACCCATGGACATCAACCATTCATCGACTGCATGGCATCTACTTTTTCCTGGCGACTTTCCTTTTTATTTTTTGAAATTAAAAGCTGATAATACTAAGAAATTGAAAAGCTTCTGCGATGTTCTTTTAATGAGAATGAAATCCTGACAACGGGCTGCTAATTATGAGAAAGGATGAGTCGGCCTGCGTTAACCCCGAAGATTAGTGAAGATTTCACACATCCGAATAATTAAGCAGGCTTTGCAAAATCTACAACTCGGCCAATTTCTTGCTTCAATAGTTTTTATTCTTTTGGTCTGCTTGATATTTCAAATTTTTTCAATCAATTTCCACGGATAAGTTGATTGACGAATTTCATGAAATTTACACCGGATTTTTAGTCTTGTGAGGATCTCGCGTCTTTGATAAATAATGAGCCTCTGATATTTATCTAATTATCTTATGTTGGTTTTCGTGCGGGTGATTTCGAGGCAAAAGACAACCGAAGATTGCTCGGTAATTGGACCACAGCAAGTACTTCCTTACCTCTGAGCATCGAGATATTCGTAATTAATCCACCCTGGCGTTCTTAATTAATTAATTAACGAGGAGGGAGTCGAGTGTTGCCGGGTGGTCCGGGGAATACAATCGGGCATTATTGCGACCTATTGCGTTCGTCGTCGTTGTTGTCGTCGCTGAGACGGAATTCCAAGAATCCGAACAACCCATTATAGGGAGAAATTAGTGCCAGATGACAAGGTTTTCATCTTTGCTGGGCTCGCCGTAAAATAGGGTTTCTTTCTGCATTCAACTTAAGCTTTCACGAGCATTTTTCAGAGCACATGAAAAATTTGTTTTCCTCGAATCCTGTGAATAGTCGCCGACGAAAAATCACGACTGCGTTTAAAAAAAATACATGTTTCTGCGATTCAAAAAAAAAAAAAAAAAAAACGGCATAATCTTAGCATTTACCCCATGAAGCACGATTATAACGCGATTTGAAAAAAAGTCGAAAATAAGCATGAAAACATTTTCGATTCACAATCTGAGAGCAATTTCGTCCCAGCACTTTTAGAACGACCGATCCGAAATATTTTTATACTTGCAAGTTATGTTTATCAATCTGAATGCAATTCCGACGGTTATATGGCCTCAGCAAGGGTTACACAAATATTTCTGTCGGCCGTTTTCAACCGAAGTTCGCTAATGCACTAAATGCCACACCTGTTCCAACAGTCTATTGGTAAAAAATCAACCGTCGATGTTTTTCCACGTATATATATATATTCAATTTTCGAATTGCTTTTTGCTTACTTTGTCACATCACATTTCCTCGATGGAATCCGGGAAATGTTTACAATATTAACAGGTCGTAATTTTTCCGCGAGAGTTGTTCCTAGCATTCAACGGGCTTCTTTTTTTTCAAGAATCGCGAAAATTTGATTAGGATTTTCTGAAAGATTACAGAAAACGGCTGAGGTGTTCATCAAATGTTCATCAAAAAACAGAAATTAAAACACGGTTCCGCCTCATTTTTGCGTATGCAACCTCAACGCCGGCAAAAACCATCTCAATCGAAAAAACCTCAATCAAGCACTTCCAGAATGTTTTTAATTAATACTCGTATATTAGGTTAGTTTTTGCATAAAGGTAAGGCTAGGCTTCGTTCGATTTTGTAAGAGCTTTGAGAAAGAAAAGTTCGTCGATATGATTGTTTTATACAGTGCGAGTATAGTGCATATTTTTAAAGTGCATAATCTTGCATATCACTGGGATTATCAATATTTCTTGGGCAGATTTTCCGAGATCATTTTTTACAATAAACAAAATGTGTGGGTTAATTTATCGAAGCACTTTTAAGAAAAACCCAAAAAAGTGGTCCTTGAGAGTTTCTTTTGATGGTGAATACCATCCAGAATGTTTACATCTATTCAAAATACGATTTTTCAGACCCTGTTGTGCTCAAAATATCTGGAAGTCTTAACATGGACGAGCTTATCGATAAAGAACATTTTTGAATACGTAAAGTAAAATGAAAAGTCTTGGTCATGTTCGCTTTAGAGGCGAGGTTCATCGGAATCTTACAATCCGAAGGAAATTAAATTTATATTTAAATGTGTATATTCCTCAAAACACGAAATTATCGCTGACGATGAATATTGAACCTTCCTTGGTAAAAATAAAAATAAATAAATAAAATCACGCAATATTTCCCATTGACGACAAATTTTCTTGTCAGCTCCACAGTTCCATCAAGAATGCTGTACTACCGTAATTAATAAGATAAAATATTATTTCAAAGCTGAGGAAGAAGCAGCATGCTTTCATTGAAGCATCCATCACCAATGAAAAAAAATTTTCAGCAGTCGAAAAGAAAGAATCTTACCTTGTGAAAAAACGCCTTGAGAAAAGCACTATGATGAAGCTAACGTACGACCATTGCAAATTTTAACCCATCATTCGTCACTTCGCCTGCACATTTCCATCCATCATCGCCTCGCATGCCAAACGCAATAAACAAAACGTGGGGGAAATACCGTTGATGCCTTTTTTTTTTACTGTGGCATAAAGCGAAAATAACTTTTGACTAATGGATGCGGGCTGGAAATGCTACAAACACCACTTAGGATCACGAATCAACACCTCTTGAAGACGGGAGAAAAATTTTTCTTTACCCAACGAGGGATATTCAATAAGTTTTAACCTCAATCAACCATGAATAAATATGGATCATTTCTAAAGGATTCTTTGTCACATGATGTCTTCATTTGGGCCAGAATCAGTGCTTTTCAATTTGTTTTTCAGCGGTTTCATTCCGACGATACATTTGATGCATAGATGTGCACATTGCTGTGGGTGGACAGGATAAAATTACCTCATTTTTCTCAACACGTTTCTAAGAGATCTGAGGAGATCTTATTTTTATGTCAATGATTTTGATAGTTTCCTGAATTATAAATATAAATATAAAAATATTTAATAGTTATGTATTTAAAAGTGAATAACAAGGTTGACTCTCTCTCTACATATATATATACGAGTATACTGTACAACGATTTTGTCTAGTACGAATTTTCTGTATAACGAATTTATCTTTGGTCCCATTGGGTTTATTTTTCATGTTTGAGAGGGTTCTCAACAGCAAAGAAACTTTCTATACAAGGAATTTTTCCTGGTCCCTTGAATTTAGTTGTAGAGAGAGCCCACCTAATCCAAATCCGGATCTCTCTTGATGTTGACCAAGTTTAATTTTAAATTTCAATTGTCAGTGGAATATATTTTATTCATATCTCCTTGATGGAATCAATGCGTGTCCCTCGGCATATCCAAGTACCCGTTGCGACTGCTGCTGCTGATGTTGATGTTGGTAAAAGTTGATTGCGTCAGTAGCCTGGAGAACTTTCTCAGTGGTAACATGGCTTCGCAACCGTTCGAACCTTGTGGGGATTTGGTTCATTCAAGTTTTGACGTGCGCCTGGTTTAGGTTAGAGGCGAGGTTCATCGGAATCTTACAATCCGAAGGAAATTAAATTTATATTTAAATGTGTATATTCCTCAAAACACGAAATTATCGCTGACGATGAATATTGAACCTTCCTTGGTAAAAATAAAAAATAAAAAATAAAATCACGCAATATTTCCCGTTGAAGACAAATTGTCTTGTCAGCTCCTCAGTTGCATCAAGAGTTCTGTACTACCGTAATTAATGAGGTAAAATTTTATTTCAAAGCTGAGGAAGAAGCAGCATGCTTTCATTGAAGCATCCATCACCAATGAAAAAAAATAATTTCAGCAGCCGAGAAGAAAGAATCTTACCTTGTGAAAAAAACGCCTTGAGAAAAGCACTATGATGAAGCTAACGTATGACCATTGCAAATTTTAACCCATCATTCGTCACTTCGCCTGCACATTTCCATCCATCATCGCCTCGCATGCCAAACGCAATAAACAAAACGTGGGGGAAATACCGTAGATGCCTTTTTTTTTTTTTTACTGTGGCATAAAGCGAAAATAACTTTTGACTAATGGATGCGGGCTGGAAATGCTACAAACACCACTTAGGATCACGAATCAACACCTCTTGAAGACGGGAGAAAAAGTTTTTCTTTACCTAACGAGGGATATTCAATAAGTTTTGACCTCAATCAACCATGAATAAATATGGATCATTTCTAAAGGATTCTTTGTCACATGATTTCTTCATTTGGGCCAGAATCAGTGCTTTTCAATTTGTTTTTCGGCGGTTTCATTCCGACGATACATTTGATGCATAGATTTGCACATTGCTGTGGGTGGACAGGATAAAATTACCTCATTTTTCTCAACACGTTTCTCAGAGATCTGGGGAGATCTTAATTCCATGTCGATGATTTGGATAGTTTCCTGAATTATAAATATAAATATAAATATATTTAATAGTTATGTATTTAAAAGTGAATAACAAGGTTGACTCTCTCTCTCTACATATATATATATACGAGTATACAGTACAACGATTTTGTCTAGTACGAATTTTCTGTATAACGAATTTAGTTTTGGTCCCATTGGGTTTATTTTTCATGTTTGAGGGGTTCTCAACAGCAAAGAAACTTTCTATACAAGGAATTTTTTCCTGGTCCCTTGAATTTAGTTGTAGAGAGAGCCCACCTAATCCAAATCCGGATCTCTCTTGATGTTGACCAAGTTTAATTTTAAATTGCAATTGTCAGTGGAATATATTTTATTCATATCTCCTTGATGGAATCAATGCGTGTCCCTCGACATATCCAAGTACCCGTTGCGACTGCTGCTGCTGCTGATGGTGATGTTGGTAAAAGTTGATTGCGTCAGTAGCCTGGAGAACTTTCTCAGTGGTAACATGGCTTCGCAACCGTTCGAACCTTGTGGGGATTTGGTTCATTCAAGTTTTGACGTGCGCCTGGTTTAGGTCTTCTTCTCACTTCTGCCCGCAGTATGCTTCGATCTCTGTTTCTTTGCTAAAGCTCATGACAAGTCAAGAAGATCATTTTTAATTGAAATGAATTTCGAACGAGTTTCATCCTGCGGAGAATGATTTAATTGAGCAACCTGCTTCAATTATTATTTTTTATTTAAAGACTTTATTTTAGAAGATTTTGTATCCCAATTCTCTAAGAGGCTTATTTGTCAACGTCGCGAAGTACCGAAACTCTCAAAAATCGGGATTATATGTAAATTAATTTCTGCTCCTGCCGTGACCGGATCTCCACTCAAATGTATTTCTTCTGTCCCAACATTTTTAATTAAATATTGGTGGACTCTCTTTACAACGATCTTGTCTACAACGATTTTCTCTGTATAAAGTTGTTCCCCTTAGGCTTCTCTCCCCGCGTTATAGGGGCTTTATGTAACAAACTTATCTTCACAACGAAATTTTTCTGGTCCCTTGAATATCGTTGTGTAAACATTTTTACCTGTATAGACTTCGATTAGAATAGCTATCGTAATTACTCGAGCACGATGCGCCTACGAGCACAGTTTTCTAAAAAAAATGGTTCAAAAAAGAACTTTTTCGAATTAAGTTTTGTCTCCCATTCGATAATGTATTAGATTTACTTGTCAAGTGCTGGAATTATTCCAAACAATACAAGCTTTTCAATAAAAAAAAAAGTATGATCACCATGAATCAAACAAATCTTTGCGGCCTATTCAAGATCCTAAGTCATCCGAATTAGGATCCAAACGAGTGTACGCCGTGATTATGCTTGTGTAGCATGACTTCGTAGAAACAATGGAATTCCTCGCGTTTTACAGTAATTGAACGCAATGAAACCACCTCTTGTATTTATACCCAGGTCAAAATTGTTTTAAATTTTTGAGGCACTGAGAACAGTGGCGCGTCGTTTTGCATATGATTAAAATTATGATAATACAGTGAGATGCCAATATGCAAACGTAATTGGTGGATAAAGAGTGTCCCTAAGTCGAAATTTCCGTAAGTCGAGTCTCATTTTCCCTTGGACTTACATTGTATAATTTTTAACTGGTTTTTTATTGACAAAATACTCACCATAATTCCATGGAAATTAAATTTGTCTCCCAATTGAAACTGATTAAATCAATATATTTCAACACAATATGGACATTTATGAATACTGATACCTCTGTACAGTACATATAAATGTTGGCATTCTCTGTAATAATAACATTCAAGTGAAAAAGAGAGAAGTAAGTCCCTCTACGCTGGAGGTAATTTTTTTAAATTATCTGAATGGATGGTACATCAGTGGGAGAAATGCCCAAGAACTTGTCTCACAATCAATTTTAGGGTTGAAAATATCTGTTTCTTGTAATTTGGCCTGCAACTTATTTGCAATTTCTTCGTAAAATGTCCCTATGCTGAGTCAGTGTCCTCGTGTTGGGCCTTTTTGACTAATTTCTTTTAGGAAAATAAGTGTCCCTATGTCAAATTGTCTGCATGCCGAGGTGTCCGAACGTGGGGGTCTCACTGTATGTGAATGGATCTCAATCCCCACTAATCAACTTGACTCTCACCGTGCGACGAGTGCCTGATTCCTGATGTGGAAAAATCAACTCCCACACGTCCCCGTTATTGCATGTCAAGAGAGCCAAGACTGTTACTACAGTATATACTCCGGTGCGTTACCGATGCGCCAAGCTTCCCATTCGCTCGCTGTTCACGTTCAGCCCTGTTCCGTCTCGGTGTCAATTCAACTTCATTCCATTATTCGGAACGATGGTCAATTTTTTTTTCCCCATGCTGTCTTTCATCTCTGGCAGAAATACGGAATTGCGAGTGCTGATAGGTGAGGGGGGAAAGGAGTTCCGGAACACGTCCCGACCTATTCGGGTCACTGAGCGGATATCCCTCAATATTTTTCGCTTTCGAGGTTTCTCGGAATCGTATGCTGATTTAATAACCGGGCTTAGCGTTTTGCTGTGCATCCTAAGCAGAAATAGTTTATGCATTCAAACATCACTCGCCGAATAAATTCAAAGAGGAGCAACGTAAAAAAAAAGGTGGATCTTCTTTGAAGACACTTCTCGAGAAATGCTACGGGTATGTCTTCCGTGCGAAACGGCGCAAGAACTAAAAATAGAACCCTTTTCGACTCTTGAATTGATATTTTGGTGCTCATGGATTCAGAAATTTCACTTCAACAAGTCTTTTTGGTTGGGAAATATTTCCTCGAGGAAAAACCGTACTTAAATCATCGGATTCATTTGCGTGGGACAAGGACAACCAAGTGAACAACCACGGGTTATCATAAATACTAAAAATACAGAAATTTAAATTTTGTCCTGAAGAGATGGAGATCATCGAAATCCACTTGAAATATCAAAGAACGACGCATTTCTCAAATGCCCTTTTTTAAACTTGTTTCCAGAAAGTTCGACAAGTTTCCTCAGCTTCTCGTATTTTTTGATATTTCGTCAGCGCTCGGATGATGCCTCGACTCTACAAAGATTTTCATCATTTTAAATGCGTCTTTCTGAAGGAAATGCGATAAGCTACGCTATTTTCTGTCATTAAATCTAAATTTCTGCTGGGTTTTTCGAGCTGAGTCCATTTTACTCGGATTTATTGTCGGATTTCAACTCGCGGCGGACGAAGATCAGAAAATGGGTCAAATATAGCTAAATAGTGCAGAATATAAATCCTGGAATGGTAAATGAGCAAACACGTGTCCTTTTTGCTGAATTTA
>CAJPEX010004879.1:0-15265 GCA_905338405.1 Notodromas monacha | reverse complement strand
AAGACACCGACACACAAATGCACAATATTAAATGTTAACGATGCCTTTCATGTTTGTGGATTTACAAGGAGACAAATAGGAAACCTCAGCAAGACAAAATAAGTTCTGAAGTCCAGTGTTTCGATCAATTTAAAGTGAAAAATTGGGATTTCACAACCGTATGAGGTCAGAAACTTGGCTAAAAATTATTTCATTCGCTTTTAATACCGATATTGAAACCGAGAATTTCAGGAACTTGCGATTCAGGTGAATCGAACGAGCTGAACAGATACTGATGATAAAATTTACAACTCAATATTTCTAAAAATCCGAAAAACGGAGCCTATATATTCAGTAAATAATTCCATTTCGTTAAATGTATTTTTCAGCGAAATTCTGATGAGTGGATCTGTATAAAATTGATTTGGTCACCGTTTTTCTTCGGCCTTATGAATGTTATTGATGGCTCATTAATCAAGATTACAAGGAACATATTTAAGAAAATTGAAGTTTAGTCCAGGACGAGAAGCAAATGTGTGGCCAGCAATGAGAAGCTGGTTTTTTATGCGGTTAACATTAAAACGAGTTGTCTCCACAAAGTACCATATTTACGCAAGTACCACACGCACCTTTACCTTCTCCAATTGTTATCAAAATGATGGTACGCGTTATATTTTTGTACAAAATTTTCACGAAGCATGTTTTGTGATCTTTATTTACTTTATTTTAATGCGCGTCGTATTTCAATCACATTCTATACCCCTCGTTAAAAATTTTTAAAAGCTGTGATAAGTGAAAAAATTGGGCCGAATTGGGCTCAAGTGTGATTCATTTGGCTTGCGTCTGTTTGTTCCTAAAATGTATTTGTCATACATTGTAATGATTTTTCTGTTCATTAAAAGAATGCCTCAAACTGTGGGAATTATTCTGCTAGTTTAGTAAGCCCAATACATGTCAACTTCATAGATTATTGAATGACGCCTGAATTTGTTATTATTTTTAATATACCATAAGGATTATGCCCATTTGAACCTTGAAACAAAATCAGGGGACAGCTAAGGGATTTCATTCTTTTAAAGATCAGATATTCACCCAATAAAGAGCGACGAGAGGCAAATACAGTTAACTGGATAACATTTGGGCCAATCTGAAGATGTTCCCCTAAATTTTTGAAATGCTGCCAAAATTCGCTGAAAAGGTGTGATCATATTTTTTAAATCAAATTTTTATCAAAGCAATTGTCAGCATATTTCACAATTAATCCATAACAATTCACTTCCTCTTGATTTGGCAGTTTTTATAAGAATGAAACCTCACACTTTTCTTTTAAAGTTTTTAATAGATTTCATATAAGCACGATAAGAATAATCAATTATTCAAAAATGAAAATGATTTACGCATCATTCAAAGAGAACGCTTTTGACATTTATTTAGGCTTGGGATCAACTTTGCCGTTTCCATCTGTTTTTAGATATATATTGCATTGTACTGTAGTTTGGAGTATCTTTTTATCGACCCTCCATGAATTTCATAAAAACATCAGTGAGTATCTGTAAAGCACATAACAACCATGATATTAAAAACATCACGTAAAACATCAGTAAATTAAACGTAATCGAATGTATATTCCATTTGATAATGCATTTCCAATGAAATTTAAAAACTGCATGTCAATGAAACCCAGGATGTACATGGCACGCTAGGGGCAAGTTTTCCACCAAAATTTGAGCTGAAAATGAAGGCGTGTGTTTCATGTAACTTGTACTTGAATGAGTACGAGTATATAGTACTTATTATGGAGCAACTGCAAACTTTTGTCTAATCTAGCGCTCTTGCACACCAGGTCAAGTTGAAAAAGAGTCGGTAATTATTAAAAAAAAGGCTTCGAAACCTTTGCAGGATATAGTTGGTGGACAGACAAGTTCATCTCAAGTATTTTTCGTGGCTGAATGAAATTTCCCTTCCGCCCTCGAAAAGCGGACGATACTCCTCATACACTGTGTATCTATCTATCGGAGGAAATTTCTCTGTCTCTCCCATCATCATTCCTCGGGATACCAGCAGTTTCTGTTTGAGCAAGTGGACCTTTTTGAGTGCAAAGTAGCCCCAGGCGGCTTGTTGCTTCGCTGCCGGTGCGTATCCATTGAACCGCTTTTCAGTGCCCTGATCTCGCAGTCCGCGTGGAAAAAGATGCGAATCAGGGCGAGAGATTTTTCGGCTGGTCTTTCTACGTCTGAAGGGTACCTACGGGGATCCCTATATACCTAAAGCACCCATTTAAAGATGCGCAATAAAAGCATTACCTCGGAAACGAGGACGAGTTTCGTCATAAACATTTATTTATTTATTTCATGGCTAACTCCTTGCGTCGGCTTTTGGATCGATATGGATGAGAAGAACGCAATTTTAACATTTCAGGCAATCAGTCATAATGACAATACTCTCTCCCCAAATTTGGTCGTTGAATAAGTCCACTTCGTATAAAATTTTCATTTTTTTTTCAGAAAATTGAGAACAGAATAGTGTCCTGCACAAAAGAGCACGGTACTGTACCTCTGATGAACTGGTAAAAACAGCAAGTCCACAAAAGCTGTTATAAGCTTAATCGCACAATTATAAAAAAAAAAATGAAATTTTAGAGTATTTATCAGAGGTGAACTTTCTCTATAAAAAAATTTATTTGACCGAAATATATTTTTCGCTTAATTGGAGAGGATTTGCATGGAAAGAGGACTTGAAGTGGCTAAAATTCAAATTAATGCTTTATGGAGATAATTGCTGCAGAAGAAATCTTTGGAGAAAAAATCCATCTCAATTACAATTACTTAATTTTTAAAATTCTATAAAGAAGATATTCTGCTCTGCGAATGATTTTCATGCCAATTTTGACCAGAAGTAAATGGTCATGAATGGAGGGTCACGATAATTAATACGCCGAGTAAACACGCTGCCAGAACGCACTTAGGTCTTGTCTTTGGAGTTCTTTTAGCTCATGAGCTTCATTTCTTTTTTATTACTAATTTTATGAATGTAAGCTAACATACCGTAACGTACTCATGAAGCAGACACATTTTGAAATGATCGTCTTAGTCAAAAGGATACCGGTTCATACGATGAAACGGTCGCAGGATTTGTTTTTTTAAAGACACCGACACACAAATGCACAATATTAAATGTTAACGATGCCTTTCATGTTTGTGGATTTACAAGGAGACAAATAGGAAACCTCAGCAAGACAAAATAAGTTCTGAAGTCCAGTGTTTCGATCAATTTAAAGTGAAAAATTGGGATTTCACAACCGTATGAGGTCAGAAACTTGGCTAAAAATTATTTCATTCGCTTTTAATACCGATATTGAAACCGAGAATTTCAGGAACTTGCGATTCAGGTGAATCGAACGAGCTGAACAGATACTGATGATAAAATTTACAACTCAATACAGTATTTCTAAAAATCCGAAAAACGGAGCCTATATTCAGCAAATAATTCCATTACGTTAAATGTATTTTTCAACGAAATTCTGATGAGTGGATCTGTATCAAATTCATTTGGTCACAGTTTTTCTTCGTCTTTATGAATGTTATTGATGGCTCATTATTAAAGATTGCAAGGAACATATTTAATAAAATTGAAGTTTAGTCCAGGACGAGAAGGAAATGTGTGGCCAATGAGAAGCTGGTTTTTTATGCGGTTAACATTAAAACGATTTGTCTCCACAAAGTACCATATTTACGCAAGTACCACACGCACCTTTTCCTTCTCCAATTTGTATCAAAATGATGGTGCGCGTTATAATTTTGTGCAAAATTTTCACGAAAGATGTTTCGTGAACTTAATTTACTTTATTTCAGTGCGCGTCGTATTTTAATCACATTCTATATACCCCTCGTTAAAAATTTTTAAAAGCTGTGATGAGTGAAAAAATTGGGCCGAATTGGGCTCAAGTGTGATTCACTTGGCTTGCGTCTCTTTGTTCCTAAAATATATTTGTCATACAGTGTAATGATTTTTCTTTTCATTGAAAATGCTTCAAACTGTGGGAATTATTCTGCTAGTTTAGTAAGCCCAATACATGTCAACTTCATAGATCATTGAATGACGCCTGAATTTGTTATTATTTATTATACCACAAGGATTACAGTATCCCCATTTGAACCTCAAAACAAAAACAGGGGACAGCTAAGGGATTTCATTCTTTTAAAGATCAGATATTCACCCAATACAGAGCGACGAGAGGCAAATACAGTTAACTGAATAACATTTGGTCCAATCTGAAGATGTTCCCCTAAATTTTTGAAAAGCTGCCAAATTTCGTTTAAAAGGTCTGATCATATTTTAAAATAAAATTGTTATCACAACAATTGCCAGATTATTTCACAATTAATCCATAATAATTCACTTCCTCTTGATTCGCCAGTTTTTATAAGAATGAAACCTCACAATTTTCTTCTGAAGTTCTTAATGGATTTCATATAAGCACAATAAGAATAAACAATGAAGCAAAAATAAAAAATGATGTACGCATCATTCAAAGAGAACGCTTTTGACGTTTATTTAGGCTTGGGATCAACTTTGCAGTTTCCATCTGTTTTTAGATATATAATGCATTGTACTGTAGTTCGGAGTATATTTTTATCGACCCTCCATGAATTTCATAAAAACAACAGTGATTTTCTGTAAAGCCCATAACCGCCATGATATTAAAAACAACACGTAAATCATCAGTAAATTAAACGTAATCGAATGTGTATTCAATTTGATAATGCATTTGAAATTTTAATCGAAGCAATTTGCTGAAATTTCAAAACTGCTCGTCAATGAAACCCAGGATGTACATTGTACGCTAGGGGTAACTTTTCCACCAAATTGTGAGCTGAAAATGAAGGCATATGTTTCATGCAACTTGTACTTGAATGAGTACGAGTATAGTACTTATTATGGAGCAACTGCAAACTTTCGTCTAATCTAGCTCTTGCACACCAGGTCAAGTTGAAAAAGAGTCGATAATTATGAAAAAAAAGGCAAAGCCTTCGTAGGATGTAGTTGGTGGACAGACAAGTTCACCTCATTATATTAGTAAAAAGTATTTTTCGTGGCTGAATGAAATTCCCCTTCCGCCCTCGAAAAGCAGACGATACTCCTCATACACTGTGTATCTATCTTTCGGAGGAAATTTCTCTGTCTCTCCCATCATCATTCCTCGGGATACCAGCAGTTTCTGTTTGAGCAAGTGGACCTTTTTGAGTGCAAAGTAGCCCCAGGCGGCTTGTTGCTTCGCTGCCGGTGCGTAATTTATCTTTTTCCCTCCTAATCGCGTGTGATTGCGGAGGAAGCCCGGTGGATGAGGGATGCGAAATTTCGCGGGCTTGTTTTCTTTGCTTTTTTTTTTTTCTGCGGTGCCCTCGGCGTCCGGGTTCGTTTTGGCACCCCGCAGGGCCGCAGTGAGTGAGCGGATCAATCGCTTTCACGCACGGAAAGGAGAGCCGAGGAGCTTTCGACAACTTTTTTCCAAATACAGTATACGCAACAGCACGATTTTTAGAAAATTTGAAATGCTGCAAAAAGGACCAATTTTTGGCAATCCTCATTCCGACAATAATCAAGCATTCAGCGCTTCTTCTACTGAGTATAGAATTTTTTTTGTGTGCAAAGATTTAAAGTTGAACGCCGGTAATCCGGGTTGATGACCTGGTGTATTTGCCCTAATAATCAATACATTCTAAGGCGTCTAAAATCTTTCCCAAAGATTCTGAATGTTCTGAAGTGGATTAATGTACCGTTTTCTTGCAAAATTTTAGTCAATCGACTGCACGTAAATCGCTTTGGATTCAAAACGTGTTTCCTTTCGACTGTTTCGAGGAATCAAAATTTGAGGAGGAGTAGTCGAATGCCCGTTAATGAAATATCAAAAAACGGGCAATTAGAGTTCCACATTATTAAAAAAAAAGGAAATTCCATTCTTTTTTTAAACTAGAGTTCAATATAATTCAGCAGAAGCGTCAATGACTTCATCGTCACACATATATCATTGAAATACGGTACATCGTTCCGCTGCCACGTATAAGAAAAAATAGTGATTTATTTTCCGAAAATCCTTCAAAATTTACAATCCCTTCTTCAAAATTGTCCTCGTCTGCTTCAATTAATTCTTGAAATCAGTTACTTCTCAATAAACAATTCGAATTATTTTTGTGGATATCCTCTGGATGCACACCGTCGCAGGTTTTTGTTGCATCAGGGCTTAAAATTTGTAGTACCTTAATTAACAAATTTTCGACAAGGAAATACCGTATGCTACGGTTGGACTTTTCTTACAAAAAATTGAAATCCTTGGGAATATTGTACACTTTTACTTTACTGCAGAAACGTTCGAAGTTCCCGCAGACCTTCCTTAATTCAATCCAAAAAAAGCTGCTCTAATTAAATTTTCTGGATATTGAAAAAAACATTATTCCTGAAAATTATTGTAGCTATGCAATACTAAATAGGTAGACTAAAATAGTCTACCTATTTTAATTCGGATAGTAATTCGAATGCATAATCTGGTGCGGTTTTACCGAAGTCGTTCTCTTCTCTCTCAGCACATTGAAATCTTCCGAATATAATTTTTGAGACATTACTATTATGTAATAAGCAATTTGTGTCTCAGGATACTGAAAAATAACGATGTAGACTCATAATTTCTGGAAGGCGTCGAAAGGTATCATATTTCTACAGATAGCGGTGACTATAAATGTGACAGTTTCAAACAAGAGAAAAATCTATCCGAACTGTTTGTCAAGATTTCCATCATAAAAGTGTTCCATCATTTTTCAAGCCGTTGATTAAGCGTGAATGAAGCGTCTTTTTTTTTAAATCCGAAAAGAAAAGTACAGTGAAACTTTCTGAAACGGATAAATCCCGTTGTACAGGGTTCATTGTTGTAAAGAATCTTATGGGAAGAAGAATACCTGACCTGCATGATGTGGGGGGTTCGCCGATAATTCCCATCGTAATTTCGACGTTTACGAGAAAACCCAATGGTCATGGGACTTCCTGAGTATCCCCTCCGAATGCAGGATGAATGAATGGATGCTGTTTTCCCTTTTCAAAATAATTTTTTTTAGTCTTTCAAACCGGAGAGAATCGCCGGGGAATGAAAATAAAGTTGCCGCGGGGAAAAGGGTTTGTGCCAATCGAGACCAGATTTATGATGATTGCGTTCTGAAGCCGCAGCAGCAGCAGCTCGGGTTCGTCCGCCTTCTGGATAGCCCGGGTCTCGTACTTTTTCGGAGCCTGTTATTAGCGAACTAGTGGGTCATAAATTGCGCAACATACCCCCTCCCCCCCCCCCAAAGTCCGCTTCGAATCTAATTTTCTTTTCCTCAATTAATCCCCTTTTTCTTTACCCGCTTTCTTCTTCCCCGCGGAGAGACTATTTTTTTAATTGCCCACCTCGGACGTCCTTCGGATTCGCATGAAATATCACTGTGTCCCGCTCGTTTCACAGATTTTTGCGAGACGTGATGATGCTTGCGATCCAGTTGACAACTTTCTGTCCGGTTTGACAAATGAAGATCCGGGTGCAATTCATCACGTAGTTGTTGTTTGTTTCAAGAAAGGGGGAGATGGGCGTGGAGATGACGGCATTTTTTTTTCTCGCGTAATTGGCTTCCGGCAATCAACAAGTCGTTATTGGGAGGATCCGGGGATTGTCAAATCATAATGAAGTCTTCAAATTGCGATTGTGTCCTTTCAAGTGATTTTTCGTGAAGCTTGTTGTTTTTTTCTCTTCAGAAAATACAAAGAAAATTGTGTCGGTCCGCCGAAATTTGTCATTTTCAAAAGCCTGAAACGTCTCCAGAAAATGGTTCGAATTTATTTTTAAAAATTCTTTCAAGTTCATCATTCGCATTTCAAATCAAACTTTTGATGATGGTATGTTGGAAATGAAAACGCTTTCACAAGTAAAATACTTTTAGATGCGTTCAACGTATCGTCAAATTCCCGAGTGTTCATTATTAAAGAAACCAATTCAGAAAATTGCTGTAGTAAATTGCCTGAGTGGCAAGACATTTCCCGACTTCTAGTAAATGGGATGAATATATATAGGATAGATTTAATCTGCATTTTAAACAAATTGTCATCAAATTCATTCTTCTGAGGCGTGATGTAATAAAAAAATTTCCTTTAGTAAAAAAAACAGTACTTCTTGCGCATTCTTAGTGGAAAAACTGACAAATTTTCCATCCACTGAAGATGAACTCGAAAATTAAAAGACTGTAGAAGAAAGTAAATCTTACTCCTCCTATTTTCGTGCTTTCAAATGTATTAGTCTCAGTTTTGATCGAGAAAAGAAAAAAGAAAGAATAAACTCGAAAAATAAGAGACAGCAGAAGAAAATAAATCTTACTCTTCTTATTTCTTTGCCTTCAAATATATTAATCTCAGTTTTTTCCAACAAAAGTTAAAGAGAAATCTGTGAATAACTACAGTACTTAAAAAAACGTTCTCTATTGGACAAACACGTTAAATTGAGAGAAAATTGGAAAATTGCTCATTTTACCCAGTCCGTATGCTCATCGAGTATGAAATAAAATTAATGCCATTTTTACACTTTTCCATTATATTAATACTTCAAAACATACACAAAACAAAATTTAAAAACATATGAGACTTATTCTGAAAGCTTTGGGACTCTCATCTAACATATGTGCTCCTGATGGTGAATCAGTTCTGATTTCCCATTTAGAGCATCTAACTCTGCTTTTGAGGTTTGAAATAAGTGTGGATGACTGAAATTTATCCGAAAAAATCACAATACGAATCAAAGAAAAACACCACGAAAATTTAAAAAACACAAAAACATAGAAAAAAAACTCGTCGGAACATCTCGGCCCCAATTATCCGAGGGGAAAAAATCCGTCGTCGTCGTCGTCGCCGCCGTCTTCGTCGGCGATTAGGACACGTGAGTTCTGCAGATGAGGCGTCCATCGTGTCGCCGCGATCGTGCGACTTATCGGTATAGATCTCTGCTGGGTCCTCTTGAGAAGAATACCTGCGGCAATTAAGGTCCGGGTCGCCTTTTTTTTTTTTCCTTCCCGTTGCGACGGTTTGCATCATCATCTGGTGGAGAAGCCATCAATGGCCCGGATTCTCTTCTCTGGCCAGCCGGGATAATGAAGACTCGACGTGGGGGGAATCGAAGGAATCCGCGGTAATGATGCAGAGCCCATGGGTAGAGAAATGAAGCAAGCCCCGGAATGCAACCTGATGACTCCGGATCAAAATCTTCTCTCTCCAGAGGTTGAAAATTAGATACAGGCTCCTCTAATGGTCTTCAATAACAAACACGATTGAAGAAGAAGCGGGAAATTTTTTTTCAGTGCTTGTATCACCGGTGATTGATAACAACGGGTCCCTGTCGAAGGATAAGCTCTCATAACAGAAATTTCGCCCAAGAGCAAGAATAAGGAAATCGTGGCACATGACGAAAATAGTCCTGTTACTCGTTAAAATTCAAAATGTAATCGTCAAGTCAGTGTCCTTCGTGAAATTTAAACCACTTCTTAAATTGTAAAAGAATATAAGCCAGGGCCTATACTTGTTCTGTTTCTCTTGCACTGGTTTGTTTTGAATAAATTATTTATTCGTTTAACTTCATACATCGTGATCTTCTCTCCAGGAATCGTACAAATGTTGTGTCGTTGAACGCGTTTTTAAATACCTTGAATGCATCTAAAAAAAAAATCAGTTGTGGATGCGTGCTTATTTTTTATTCCTAACATGACAAGCAATACAACTTTTAATGAGCACTTTCAGTAGCAATGAAGCAAGAGCTTACTTTGTAAGGAGAATCATGGGTCAAAACTAAGGGAGTAAAGGCTGAATTTGACATTAAAATTTCTACCATGGACATAAAACTTGGAAGCATGAAAACCAAGCCGCAGGTAGCTGAAGGACAATAGGTAAAAATTAATTAAAGTTGATAAACGTGGAATTGAATCCATCAAATCAATGTTTTTCTAATATTGTACTTGATGATGGCGTCACAGATTTAGTGAAATTTCACATTTGATGTCATGCTGTATTCAAAAGATTAGTTCATGATTCATTTTGACCATCACCGTCTTCGGTAAACAAAAAAAATCAATTTAGCAAATCTCTCGTAAAATTTTCAGTTTTACATTTTTAAAATGGTTTAGGATTCGAACCTATTTTAGATTTACTGCATTTGAGAAGATGAAGCACCGCATGCCCAACATTAAAATAGACCCCTTATTCTTTAAAAAAATTAAAACTTAAAAAAATGTGTCTAACGTTTGATGGAAAATTATCAAAATTTTAAAATTGATACATAACGGTTAATTAATGAAGTGTACACTATCAGAGCAACAATTTACATTTTCTCTCTCGTGCCATTGTTCATTTGTTCATTTGTGCATTATTTGCTGCTGTAATGCACACTTTTTCCAACATCTTCATGCGACATTTTTGGCCAGCCTGCATATGTCCCTTGAATCTCGTCACCCATAGTGACCATTCCCAGGTTTGCCTTCTTCTTTCTTTTGTTTTTGCATATGAAATCAAAAATTTAAGCGTCCCATAAAATCAAATTCAGAGTTATAGGAATAATGACTTTTTCCGAAGCAGTAATCTTCATCTGGTCGTAACATCGTCATTATCATTTCACAAAGTTGGCTCTCCACTGTCCTTCAGGAAGAAAAATCACCACGGATGATCCAAGGGCGAGTAACAAGGTACATCGCATATTTAAAACGTAAAATAAAATGCAGAAAAGAAAAGAGAGAGACAGACAGAGACAGAGAGGGAAACGAATTGAGCACCAATAAAAGAAAAATTCGAGCTAAGTAGTACTTAATCCCTTTTTATAACCATGAACTGGAAAAGGCACGTAGATTTCAAAACGATTTGAATTCCTGGAGGGGAAAGTCCGGATTTACATTCCAAGTTCATTTATTTGATGTGAGGTATATTTTAATACAGTATAAAAAAGACCTCAAACTTTTTTTTTAGCTTGACTTGTGTAATACGCATGCGCAAATCCGAGGTGATAGCTGCAGAATTTCTTTTAAAATTCAGACACAATAACTGCTTTTCATCCCTCGTCATTCCACATAAGATTGGACTAATGCATATTCAGTTGGAGAAAATATAAGACGTGTTATGGTCAGGGTTTCGATAAATAATTTGAAATTACGCCTCAGGACTGCTGTTTTCGTATGAAATACATTTTATTGCTGCTATTTATCGTCGTTTAAACTTTTGAATTCAATTTTCTTCTCGACTCTGGAGGCTGGAATTCCTCGTTCCACAAGACCGTTCTCCCGAGACGTGAATTTTCTCCCGTTTTATGGATCGCGAAAAGCGGTAAACTCTTCTTTTAAAACCTCACCAACTTCAGATTTTTATAAATATGGGATTTTTTAAATGTTCAATGGATCCAAGGAATGCAAATATTCGAAACAAGTGCCGTCCAGCTGATTTTATCGAAATGCATTCGGCCTCAAGTACTTATCGATTCTGACGATAAAATTCTTGGGCATACAGTAATCTCCTCGGAAATGTTTCCGCATACTATTGTTTTCATCCATTTCCTATATGTACATAAGCATGACAGAAACTTCTCATGCCTTATCAACCCCTGAAAGTGTATCAGCAACAATTTGTTTCTTCGAAAAACTTGAATCAAGTACAGCAGGTATAGTGTATTAGGATCGTTTCAAATCATCCTTTGCTTGTTCTTCAGTCTTAGTGCTGCTTGAAAAATTTAAGAAATCACTTATTAAATTGGTTGAAAGTAATATTTTATTAGGGCAACAAGAATTTTGCTGGAAGGCGAAACATTTTTCAGCGATTTGAGCCAGACAAAAAAGAAAAAAGTTCCTCTTATTTCCCTCGGCAGAAAATTGTTTCATCAGAGAGTTATGAGATACATCATTTCATATACTCAAAATAAAATTGTGCATGCTAAAGCTGGTGGATTCGTTTGTTTGTTTTTTTTTCTCAAGGAATTTCTATCCGATGAGCATGGAACAATTTTTAACAGAACTTCGAAGAAAATTGCACTGGAAAATTCGTTAAAATTGTTTTTTAGCGAACATTTTTTTTTATTGGGATTTAATTTGCTGTGTGCGTAATTTGAACAAAATAGCAGAGGAAACCTCCTGTGGACCCGCATGAACAGAATGGATGGCAAAGCGCACTAGTTTTTGTGCGTGTTGCCGCCAGCATGCGGAGGATGTTGGGAGTCGTTACGCCTCGGCTTCTCATGCGGGGCCCGATCAGCATACGTATTATTCTGGGGGATGTTGCAAAAAAAATCAAAGCGCACAAGTTTTTGTGCGTGTTGCCGCCAGCATGCGGAGGATGTTGGGAGTCGTTACGCCTCGGCTTCTCATGCGGGGCCCGATCAGCATACGTATTATTCTGGGGGATGTTGCAAAAAAAAATATCGAGAGAATAAAAAAATGAATAAATCAGTGCCCCTGACTGACTGAACAGATCTGTTGCTGTCTCTTTGATTTCAAAGCAAGCGACAAGAACGCGGGTGGACTCGGTATAATCGTGTTTGGGGGAGGTCGTGGGAACGTAAAAAAGGTCTCCAAATCCTGGGATGGAAATCAATTCTGAAAATGATTTTTCTTTCTTACTCAATGAGCGAATTCAGATGATGCACAAATTTGCCGCGTTAATTCACGCCAAGCGAATAAAACACAACCCTGACTTCGTAATTTTATTCCAAAATGTGTAGCAACATTTGTATGCCTGCTTTTAAAAATGTGAACTCATATTATGAAGATTCATTGAAGGGTTTAATTTTTTCTCTCAAGTTTAAATAGTGAAAATATAAAGAAGTGAAAATTAATTTAAACCTGCGTGGAAAAAATATATTCATATGTCTCGTCGCTTGAATATATTTCAGATCACCGGAAGACTCATGTCCTAAAAAATACAGTATTTTGAATGAAAAAGATTTCAAGTGAAAATTTTCAAGCGGTGTTTAAATGAAACATATTCTAACCCTGGCATCATCTTGAAGATGCGGGCTTGAAGCTAGACCTAGAATGTAAATTTTTGAAAACACGTTTACCGAAGTCAGGGCCGTAGTGAAACCCAAACTTTTGGAAATGAAGGCTTGCTCTGATTTTTTATTGGCTCTAAAGAGGGAAGGAGAGGAATCTCTATTCATGAATGGGAGTTTCAAAGTTGTTGTAAAGGTACAGACAAAAAACTTGAAGAATCCTTCGTATAAAATCACCTAATTTACGAAGAAGTTGCCGTCTTTTTACGAATGCGTCGCCAACGTTCACCAAGCTTTTTTTTTCTGTAGCCTCAGGTGATGGTATAAAAAGACTTCGAACATCTAAACCAGAAAAGAGGGCCTTTGAATTTCAAGGATTCTTCGTCGAACATTTTTACATTTTAATTTCGAGTGCAAGCGTCTTCTTATGTAGAGCAGCAGCATGATTCCCTCAAAAAGTAACACAGCTCAGTTCAATCATTCGTTCAGAACTGATGAAAGTCTGCTTTCATTATTGCATTTCATTATGAGCAACCGTTTCGAAAATAAATTTCAATTTTAATTCTTCGTAGTTTCCTTTCGATCACATTATATGTTTTATGATCCTATGCAGATTGCTGTCTGGATTTCATCTCTTCTGCCTCCAATTTTGAAAATATGCAATCTCAGTAAGCGCTTCATCTTAACCAGCTTTCCCATTTTTCCGTGATATTCTCCGTTTTTCCTTGAGATGGCTTCTTCGAATTCGTCTTCGAATCAGAAAATATTCAAATTTTACATTTAGCGTCCCGACTGTGAAAAAATACATATGCTGCCAATTTTCTTGCAATGATAGTTCAAACATGAATGCTAATTTTAAAACGCTGAATTTGGAATTTAGCCACATGCAGCAGTGACCAAGAAAATCATTCAGTTTTATTTTTTAAATTTCTGAGTTGACTGAAACTTGCTTTTTCTCGAATTATATTTGCGATTCTTTGATTTTTAATTTGGCAATGTAAACATATATTGGGATTCTCCGTAAAAAATAACAATTCCTTTCACAGAGAAAATCGTCATTAAATAAGCTGCTTAATACTTACCGAAGGTCCCCTGGGAATTCGTTGCAAGAAGAATATAGCTGCATATTCGACAGATTTGTAGTAAGTTTTAACTGTACATATTCATATTTATAAATTCTAGTTTGAAAAAAGCTTGAGACTTAAATTCTTCAATATACATTATAGAAGTCGCTTTTTCGTGCTGATATTTTATAATTTTCGGGGTCCCCGGTTTCAAGGTGATGCATGCTGAAGAATTTCTAAAATAATTGAATTTTTGACACCTATGTATACAGTACTTCAATGCATATGCCACAGAATTAATCACAAGTGCCCGATATGAAGAAGACTCATTGTTATCCTCTCATTTAATCGGAAATTCCATCAGCAGATGTCTAGACGTGGATTTCACCCCTACTACAGTCGATTCGCAATTAAAACCTCCTCAAGTCGAATACTTCCCGAAAGTCTATTTTTTTCACGTCCTCATTTAATTCTCTTCGATACAATATATTAAAAACATCCCTAGTTTTTTCTCTCAAACCTCCTGGAGTCAAATTTTCTGAGGCCTTTTGGATATTATTCTCTTAACATATGAAAGAGAGGAGCAATAAAGTATATGATTTAATGTTTCGTGAAAAAAAGTGAAAGACTATTTGAGCTAATGAACCCCTGCCTCCAATTGCAGCATGCTGTAAACTCATATGTAAGAGGCAAGCTAAGGCCCAGAATATCCCCATTTACAATGTACTGCAATTCTTATAAGTTTCTTTGCCACAAAAATGCTTATTTTCCTCACACAAAGCCTCCCAGAATCAAAACCTCCCTAAGTCGAATTTTTTTTCTGTTATCTTGGAGTTTGACTTAGAGAGGTTCGATTACGGTATTTATGTTCACCTTTTTGCTTCTGTTCAGGGGCAGGGAGCTTCAAAATTTAAAAAACTAAACATTTCAATAGGCCTGTTTCAGCACATGGATCAGAAGGGCTGATGAATGTGTACAAATTGTTGGTCATTTCATTGAGAAGGTGTTTGCCTAGCCTGTCGAAACTAGTGAACATGAGAAAAGGTTTTTCTTTTATCCCTGGTGTTCAGATCATTTCAAGTCCGCGCAGAAACGTGTAACCTCTTGCGTGATGGAATAATTCCGTACCTCAATGTACTGCTGTGAATGTTATCTTTTTATCCATTGTGATTTGTGTGTTCTTGTGTGAATTAAATCT
>CAJPEX010004878.1:0-19143 GCA_905338405.1 Notodromas monacha | reverse complement strand
GTCCTTCACTTCTATGAGGGACAAAATCACCCAAAAACAAGGGAATTTGACACTTGCTGCACCAGTGTCCACAAAAAACAAAAACGTGAAGAACCCCTGTTGTCTGAAAGAGGCTAAATTTCTTCTCGCAGGTTTTTTTGAACTTCTCCTATTCATCCCAAAAACACAAGGATTTCTGGGGTTCATCAGCAGCAGGTCAATAGCATGGGACTTTTTCTACTGAAGAAAAACTTTAAAATTTTCAGCTTCCAAATAATAGCGAAGATATCACAATGAGAAATGCAATTTTCAAAACATTTCTGCATTAGCCAAACGGAAGAATCTTGAAATTTTAAATTTTTTTGCAGCAAATCGTAATTGTAGCATAATTATAGAATAAATTTGAAAAAAGCCACACTTTCTGAAGCCGTCATCGGATATATTCATAGTCTATTTCAAATGAAATGTTATAGTCGAATTAAAAAGAAGTGCAGTGTATTACAGCGTTTCTGGTGGATTTTCAGGACTTACTTTCCAAAACCCCAGCATAAATAAATATTTAATATTTATTAGTTTAACCCCAACTGAATCAGCTACCGCAAAAATGTAATCGACTTATTACTTTCCAGCTTTTCGATTTTTTTAGATACTGTGGATAACTCATTTACGGATTCTTATGGAAAAGAGAAAATTACATCCTTCTTCATCATGTTTTTTTTTTTTAGAAACTGTAATACGACATTATACGCATGCAGGTACTATAAAAAGTACTTCCGAAAGCAAGACTGCAAATTGAGGAACGCAGTTATATAAAGGAAAAGAAGTCGCGATCGTCAAGCAAAAAAAAAGGCTATATACTGAATATGAAATATTTAAATTTGTTGATTTTAATATTTGTCATCTTAGACTTATTGAGCCCATTTTACCTGAATACAAGCCGATAATTAATCCTAGGTTATTGAGATTTGAGAATGAAATTCTCACAAGGTCAAGAGTCAGCTGGGGGGCTGATCTGAAAAAAAAAACAGGGGGTCATTACAACATAAATGAATCATAAAAATAATAAATCTCTCGTTGGTTTCCGACTTCAACAGGTCAGCGCAGCTGTCTCAACCGTATCCTGCAGTCTCGTACTCGTGAAACCAGTTTAAAGTACTTCACTCATTTTTCACAATTTGTTCTGCGCATTAAAGCTCGTAAATTTCAATGACAAAAACCTGCTGCCTTGGTAACAGAAAACTGCGCCTCCACATTACTGCGAAGTTTCTCCGTCAACACGCTCAGCAACAGACTGTTCCGGCGTCTCTTTCTTTTTTTATAACGCCCACATCATGGAAATGTATACACATGTTATTTTACTCTCTCGCCATTTTTCACAGAATACTTGAAATAATCTAGAAAAAATATTTTTATTTTCTGATGCGAATAAATGGAGTTTAAATTTTGAAAGGTCAAGCTGGAATTCAGCCCAGGCTGAGTAACCTAAAATGTTCTAGATTTTTTGGAAGGACTGAAATCTAATGTTTTCAAAATCCTTTAATTGATTTAATTTTTTCCTGAGTGAAACATGAAGTTCCTTTTGCTCTGAACGCTGCAAAAGTACTGATTGTCAGTTGCGGGAAATAGACTAGAAGTCAGGTATCCAATTACGTCCGTCATCACTCAAACTTCAAAGCATATCCAATACTATTTTTCCACAACAGAAGCGAGTACTCTTGGAAGTTCCGTCATGATGACCGATGAAAATAAAACGACCTACACTAGTCCTCCCAACCATTGTTCTCACGTAATTTCACACCAGAAAAACCATTTATTCAAATAAATAAAATATAAGACAGGAAAATATGGCCTTCATCAGGCTTTCGTCGTCGCCTAGAATTCTCATTCGTCGACCATCATTAGCCTTGTCGGCGGCGTTTTCCTCCAAAATCTTGGACCCGAAAAGCTTCGAAGCCCGGCTGAAAACGAAGCCCAAGGCGTTACCCCGGGCCGCGGACCCGGATTTGGACGAAAAATTTGAAATGTACAGCAGGNTGCTGGGATGCTTTAGAAGTTGAGATAGCTCTTTCAAAAGTCAAACTCAAAAGGACCTACAAATTTTCAAATAATATTCATTGACTTTGAGAAAATATAATAAACAAAGGAAGTTGAAATTTAATGACCTGGGTCTTAATCTTAACCCTTCTTAAAGCAGAGTTATTGGATTATTTTTTATATCTTATTAAAAAGGAAACGAATGTTAAAAAAAATTGGAAGTGAGCAGCAAAGCTGGGAAATTTTCAAAATTTGTTTCTCTGCCCGCAATAACATTTGGCTAAAGAATTAAAATTGAATATCCTCCCTGGTGATTTTTTATGAATTCCTGCCAGAATAGGCTTCTGAAAACCATATGCTTTCCTTTCCTGGATACTCAATGCTTTTGTTTTTCTCAGCCTGGTATGCATTTTGGTCATCTTTTGTCACACTAAAGAAAGATCATGAGCTTGGATTTTCATTATTTTTCTCTTCCCTGAGTTCCCAAAAGCATAGCCCAAAAGACTTGAGAAAATTTGAGGTTTGAAGGGTAAAGTCTGAGTTTGGTGGATTTATAATACATTTTCGATGTAAGAGATTCAGACATGGACTAAAAAAAAGTACACAAAACAAGGTGTTCATCCTATGGGGGTTCAAGTTATCAAAGTTTGATTGCAATTCCTTTGAAGTTGGGCTTCTGCCATACAGGGATTTGACCTGACAGATATGTTTGTGGGGAAGTTAGCTCAGCCAAATTATTGATGATATGCAGAACTGAACCTTATCAGAGTGGTTTGGGATTACAAGAAGTACATTTTGCCAAATCACACACAGCTCATCACTGGCTCATCACAACAGAGATTCACAAAGATAAACATGAAGCCCTCATGTTGGCTCCCTCAACTGTGCCTATACAGTATTTTCTGAACACAAAAAGAGCATATTTTGTATAGTTTGTGGATATGTGGAAAAAATAAGATTATCACTATAATCAGACACTATCTCTGAAGCTCTGAACTTGATCCAAGCTCAAGAAATCTCAGCCCGGAAGGCAGGTATTCAGATAGTACAAAACTTTGTAAGATGTATTTTCAGTACAGTATTCTCTTGACAGGTGTCCTAGAAATGGCTTTTCCCCCTGGAAAGTTTCGCGGGCAGGCATTTTAATGCAAAGGCAGGCACATGCTTGTCACTTACAACAGAAAAACTCTTCCTCGTGGTCACACGTGGGAACTGTTCCAGCTGTGTTTTCATGGACTTTACTCGGTACACGAAGTACTAGAAAGTACAGGAAAGCGAAATATTTGGGTTCATTCGTTTTTCGAGACAAGACTTGGACTTTTTATTTTCGTCCTCCAGAGCGCATATAATTAAAATACATATGAACTGTGCATATTTCATTGAACTGATAATTTCTATGATTTTATGAGTGTCCCTTTTTTTTTACAGAGATACTCCAAATAAATTATTAAATATGCCAAGATTGGTGAAAAAAAACATTTCTACAGTTTTTTTTTTCTCCATTTTTCGAGGGCTGCAGACGATTAAGTCGCAACTTATACTATTCGACTTGCGAGCAAAATAATGGACTGTAGTAATTCAGTATTGGTAGATGTCACTGCCACGTTATAGCAGGTAATTTACAGTTCCATTACAATTGGAGCAGAGTGAACAGCATTAAGGAATTTTTTTCCGCGAGTCAAGAACTGCATAATTATTTTGAGCAAAAATAAAAATTGAAGCCTGCGTTATTAAGGGGAAAAGACAGGTTCTGATAACATTTTTGTCTTATTTTGAGCGAATTACTTCTGTTTTTCATCTCAGATACCGAAAGTTACTGTACAAGAATATTTGTGGGCCCAAAATGCCAAGCTGGCGGAGAGAAGCATGGTGGTTTGTGCTCTCACGAACAGGAGCTACACCTATGAAATGATTCATGAAACGAGCATTTGTCTGGCTGCTGCCTTGCGAGTGAAGATGGGGCTCGAACGCGGAGCGAAAGTGGCCCTGGTAATGCCCAATGTTCCAGAAGTGCTTTTCTTGTTCCATGCTGTGCTCATTGCTGGCCTGATCATTTTGCCAGTGAACCCATTGAAGAACAGGTGATTAACATGTAAGAAAACTTACAATTTTAGTGCTAAGGTGTGTGTTTGGTACAAAAGTAAAAGCTATAATTAGCACAAGTCCTAGGCTGTTGTTGGGTCATTTCTTTTTTAATGAAGTTATCCAAGTCAAGATTCTTCTATAGGATTACTGTTAAGGAATTTAAAAAAAAAACAATCGGTTTTGCTCTCTGAAATATTTACTGACTTGGGCTAATCAGACAAGGCTGCCTCATCTTTTGTTAGCCCGTCATCCAAGGGTTAAAAATATTGTACAGTAAAATCTTGATGCAATAAACATTGTCACAAAACATTTTTCAGTATAAAAATGTTTTTCCGAATCCCAGCAGAAATCATATAGGGTACAGCTTATGAAAATTTTGTTGCAACAAACTCTCCAGTTCCAGTATAACAAGCTTTTCTGTGGAACATATGCTGTGATTTTCATAATGAAAAATCTCCAATGAAGGCATGAGGTATAGTCTCAAACTTCCTTTTCAAAATGTGACTGACTGGTTATTGGGTCATATGTGGAAGGTGAATGGGAGGACAAAACGTTTTCAAAATTCACCTGAACATCTCTGTTTCAAAAATTGTTCCCAGGTTAGAAAAGATGGGGGAAAGGGGGGTAGTTAAAATGGGCTTTGTATGCTTGAGAAACCCTAATGATACTTAGAAACTGTAAGCTTTTTTGGAACATTAAACCTCACAAATTTTTGCAGGGCCCACAAAAAGTGACTTAGAGTTTACCTGTCATTCAGAGAAAATTTTTTATTAACATGTAACATTTTTTTAAGATTACAGCTTTTCAAGCACTGAAAAACATCCAAAAATGCCACAAAAGGAATATGTTGAATATATGCAGGTTTAATTTTAAAAATGTTTCATCAGGCAATGATTTTTAATATCTTGTTATAAAAATCATTTGTTATGACAAATTTTTTCTGAAGTCCACACAAGTTTATTGTAGTGAGATTTTATTGTATTTCACAAGTAGATTTACTTTCTGGGTCCTGCTGAGTTTTATTGAAAAAAGAGGCTGACTTCATGATTTTCTTTGTTTCCTTTCCTCATGCAGCAAAGAGCTGGAGTCAGACTTCTCTGTCCTGAGACCAGAGGCAATAATTTGTCCCAATCCCGGGTTCAACAACATGGACGAAGTCGTCAGTAAACTCGCGAAAACCGGACGAGAACCCAAGATGATCCCCATGTCGCTCAACATTCACATGAAAAACACTACAATAACACCTGGTGCTGGACCCAAGACAACCGTGTTAGCAGGGCCTCATCGTCGAAATATTCCCGACAGCGCGATTATGACTGTTCGAGATCTCATTGAAGAGGGATACGACTTGGAGTTGCCGGCGGA
The DNA here is from genome assembly GCA_905338405.1 of Notodromas monacha. Lineage (NCBI taxonomy): Eukaryota > Metazoa > Arthropoda > Ostracoda > Podocopida > Cyprididae > Notodromas > Notodromas monacha. The sequence continues at coordinate 13,680 of CAJPEX010004878.1, read as the reverse complement.
TTGCGGCAAAATCGAGCCGGAAGATGTCGCTGTTTTGCCGTATTCCAGCAAGGGTTACGACGTTGCTGGGCAAGACGTTAATGCTGCTGACGTTTGCGATTGTATCAAACTTGAACGTGGGTCATATTTTTCAAATATTTTCCTTGTACAGCATATTTTATTCAAGATATTTAGCAAAGTTGGAGCATGCATTTTAATGCTTTTTTGTCGTAGCCAAATCGATCTGCTCTGCAATCGTTTTTCGATTTATATAGCGAACTCTGCCTCGGAGAAGAAACCGCGTGGAAATGTTCATCCCAGTTAATTTGATTTTTTTTGGCAAATTGTGGCTTATTGAACTATATTTTTTGTAAAAAAAATGTGTTTTTCTGAATATGTTGGAAATTGTTCAAATGTTCCAAGAATTGTCTGCTCTGTTCCTTGTTGTCTAGACAGTTGATATATATTTTTAAATTCAGCCGTCTGCTAGATGATGATCTTACAGTATTTTGATCTTTGCATTTGAATTAGATGTGACTTCAAAATGATAGATTGAAACAAATGAACAAAAAAGTATTCCTTGCTTATTGTTCATACATGCATATTAATAAATTTTGACTGCCACAGATATGAATAGTGGATTGATTTGATTCGCTTCTTAAAACGCAAAAAAGGGAATTAAAGAAACCTCTAAAAACGATCAATCATGTCCGATCAGCGCAATCAAGATCATATGAAGAAGATTTCATGAAAATATCGAAAAGTGCCTATACAAAGAAAAGAATTATTCATTTTCTCAGCTTTATTATGAAAAGTGTAAGAGTGAACTCACACAATTTTGGCTTAAACAGCAATAAAATTTTTAAAAATATTCTCAAATTTCGCCACCCAATAGCTAGAAATTTTTCCAAACGAAATTTCCTTTTTTGGAACGGTTTAAGTCCGTTAACCGAGTCATAATCAACTTCGTCTACAAATTTAGATCCGAGAGTGGCGCGATTGACGCATGGAAACCTAGTCGCAGGTTTTGTGTCTTTGGCTGAAACTGGCTTCAAGATTTTCTCAAATGATGAAAAAGTGCCTTCGACAAAAAGAGAAATTGTCTTGAGTTTGGTCCCACATTCTCACTTGTACGGAATGCTGGTATCTCAAGTACTTTCCTCAAGGTTAGTACCTCTATCAGCAGTTTATATACAGCTGCAACCTCGAACCAGAAAATTTTTTTTCCATTTCATTTTTTCTTAAACGTTAGGATGAATACAGTATTGTATTCCGTTTTTTTTTTGGGTTTAGTGAACATTTTAGGTACCATTTCTTATTTGCAAAATTGAGATATTTCGTGGAATTAATTGAAGAACTTCACCTCCCTCTGTCCCCAGGAAAAAAATTGTCTAATGGAAGAAATATAGGAAATTTAAAAATAAATTAAAGCTAGAAATTTTGATCTCAAAATGTCCCTTCTTAAAGAAAAATTAAATTTTCTTTCTTCCTGTGAAGGCCTCTGAAGACACCAGTCTTGAGAGGATTAATGAAAAAATCCTGAATTACCCAGGAATCAACTAAATCTTCATATTTGAATAATTATTTTCTATAAAAAGCGAGTTTGCAGTGCGATGAAAGATTGGCAGACTAGACTGAATATCTCGATCAAGAAGGAATAAAGCTGCTATCAATATTAATATATATGCAGAAATCGTCTCATCAGTTTTTAAAGTATTTTTAGTTTGCTGAATTTTTCAATTTCAGATTTGGAGCACAGCTCGTGATGATGCCGTTATTTGCCCCGGATTTCTTTGTCAAAACAATCACTAAATTCCGGTTAGAGTCATTTGATCTTTTTTTAATCAAGATGTAACATTTAATCAATTTACGAGACTTTTTTTCACCCAGGCCGACAATATTGGTTTTGTTTCCGACTCTTCTGCAAGTTCTTGTCAAGAATCCTTTGATCAAGCCGAATCATTTGGCTTCTGTGAAGATGATTGCTACCAGCATTGAACGGATTCCAAAAGGGCTCATGAAAACGTTTCGCCGGAAATTCAAGAGATACAATATTATTTTCAAGCATAGTTATTATACTGTGGAATCCGGGATTGTGTGTTCTGCGCCCAACAGATTTGTTGATCATTTCAATGCTGCTTCCTTGGGCGGCCCCGTTGGTAAGGTTGCATTTCTGGAACTTTTTATTGATATTTATTTTAGACTCAACCCTGAGTGTTCCTGAAATACTTTTTGAATTTGTCCTCCAAACATTCTCTTGCATGTACAACAGAATATACGGGTGGTACCTTGAAATTCAGCCTTCACAATTTGGCCATCCTGCAATTTCATGAGAGAATTTGCAGGGAGGTTGACTTGCACTTAGTCCTCTGCGCCATAATTTGACATTCTTAAACCACTTTTCTGAAGTTTTGTGCTGCTCTTACTTGATTTAATGCAGTGTTTTGCAATTCAACCACTTGACTATTTGACCATATAGTCCAGCAATGGATTAGGGTTGAATTGCAGGGCACCACCTGTATTGATGTACCTTACTCATACCCCTCAAGTAAGATGCACATCTTCCAATTTTAGACTAAAACTTGTATGAAAACCTAGCCTTCTATTAAGATTCACACCTCATTTATATGTTACAGGATATTTTTAAAATACAGTTGACCCCTTCACAACATACCTCTTGCACAACCTTCCACCCTTGGAGGCAGTTTCCCTCCCACGCAATTGACTAAATTCACATAAAAAACTTCTATTGGTTTAAAATTGATGCTGAAAAGTCAAAATGTTAATTTTTTAATAATTGAATTTGCAGAACAGACTTTTCATGCTAGTCGGTTGCACAAATTAGGTCCATTGTGGGGGGTTGACCCCAGCAAATAATTTCTTACAGGAAGGGCTGGGTTTAACAGCTATATGCATTACAGAACGCGTTTGTTATGCATAACTGTTACACCCAGCTTCTTCTGTTACACCTTTTTTTGTGGTGTATACTGAAACATTCTTCTGCAATGCATTAGGAATGCATTTTTAATGCATTCTGTAGTTATGCCTATATACTTAGAAAAATTTTGATGTACTTTTCTTGAGTGTAGCCAGCAGGCATTTCAAAATGCCTGCCAGCTACACTCAAAAATTTCAATTCTTGCAGATTTTCCTGGGTGTAGCATGGGGCGTTTTATGCAGTACTGCATTAGAATATTTTGATATTCAAAGTTTGACAAATTTAACCCTATAACAATGATTTTGGATTGAATTTAGCTTCTGAAAGAATTTTTTTTATACATTCTTAAAATTTTGGATAAGTGACTGAAATGAGAGTTACCCCAAACGTTTGAAGGTCAAAACTGGAATATCTTTAAGACACCCAATTTTGGGAGAAATGTCCAAATTTTATGAGATTAAATTAACTGCGTAATCTTTTCAAAATAGGGTTCTCTCCAATTTTGGGGGCTTCTGCACTAATAAATTCCCTGCACAAAGATTTGTTTCTGGTCCCTTGAATTTTGTTCTATATAGAGCTATAGCACTTGTATCATCTTCCGAATTCAAGCTATACTGCAGCTGCATGAGCGTGTTGATTTTTATGTTTAGTTTCAGGTCAATTTTTTCTCTTTTAATCATTTAGTTTATATTGTACTTCTTGTTTGAAGCTAACATGGAGATCAGAGTATGGTCGACGAGACGCCAACAAGCAATTGCGTGGCCGAACAACGAGTTTTCTGGTCGGATTGAGTGCCGCGGGCCACAATTGATGAAACACTACTGGAACTGCGAAAGACCCACGGACTGCAAGTACTTTTCTGGGGACTTTTTCCGCAGTGACGACCTGGGGTACTTCAGCCCTGACGGAGAGCTGTTCCTCATGGAACGATTCACTGACAAATTCGTCCTACACGGCTCGTATTCTCTTTTTTCAATTTGTTTTGCTATCTTATTTATTCATATATTTTCACGTACATAGTACTGTACAGTACTCAATGTCTTATCGGTAGGTGGGGAATTGTGCATAAGGTTTTTTGAGCCACTCAGGTCATCAAGCATTTTTCACAATTCTCAGAAGTGCATTATTGAGAATGAAAAGTCGAATAAAAAAAGATAACCTCTGTCATTCCAGGATAGGATGCTCCTTTCTAAATTAGATTAAACTTTTCAAAATTTTTTGCATGCACAAAATGTAAACTCATTATAGGTGTCGTCTTTTACATCAAGAAGCTTGTTTTAAAACAGACCCTCAATGATTTAGAATGCATTAAACTCTGATCATACATTTTGATAGGTTTTTGAAATTTCTGATAATTCATACAACATTTAGTTAGGTTTGAAGAAATATTTTTTTCGAGTCCTGGATGAGTCAAAATACTCGTATATGCTGACATGGAACAATGTTAAACAAACAAATGCAGCATATTTCAAATTTAGTTGGTCTAAACTTCAAATTTTAATTTACATTTTCTGAAATAAATTGATTTTTTCGCAAAAAAAACCGGACGGCACATTTTATGCGATCAATGTTTCTTAAAATGTATGTCTCACGCATCAGGAATTAAAATGAGCATCTTACATGAAGTTACATGTTACTCAATTTAATACTTGATCTTTTGTTCAAGTTGTTTTCAGTTCAACGATGCAGATCAATTCTCAAAATCAAATTTTTAAACAATTGATCCATCAATTTTTCATCCTGTTTCTTCCTTTGTGTCTTGCTTGAGATGATGAGAGAAAGAGTAAAAATGTGTGGATACTGATTGTGCTTAATTTCTGTTGATATCGATAATATTTAGTGCAGGAGTTTAATTTCTTTAAGTTAGCACTGTTAAGGTATTCATCCTTGAAGTTGTGTTATATTAGTTTAACTGCAATAATCAGAAATATTCTTTCACTTTCCCGGTGAATTTTCAGTTTAGGACATGAAAATTGGGCGTGGGCTATGGTGCTTGAAAGCTGATTTAAAACCCCTCATTTCACCATTGCAGGAGTGATCATAAAACCAGAAAAACTAGAAGCGATTCTGAAAACCCACCCAAAAATTGTCGATGCTGCCATTTTGGAGGTGTTTTGGCCGGACGTGGGGTTCGTTCCGCGGGCATTTCTAACCCTAAAGAGCCAGAAGACCAAGGATTACGTGACCCTGAGTCAGGTTAATTCGTACCTCAGTGGGATAATCAATGTGGCTAATCCCCTCCAAGGAGGGGTTCAAATCCTGGAAAAGATCCCCAGGCGGGGAGACGGACGTCAAGACACAGCTGAGCTCAAGCGGATTTACTACAACCTCTCGGGGGCAACTGGCAAAAAGCAACAGTAATTTGAAGCACGTTTTGATATAGGATTCATGGCAAATTTTTCAATAATTATGGGAGGCGAAATAAAAGTATTTATTTGTTAGGTGAATTTTACTGTTGCATCCAGGTATTAGTTCAGAACCATCATGTTCAAATCTAATAGGTTTTTTTTTATTATCATTATCCGAAGTCTTTTGCTTGCTCTTATTTTCAATCAATAAGATTAGCTGCGACAGACTTTTTAAAAATTGAGTTGCAAAAAGTTTTCAAAGTCTTTTTGCTTTGAGCAGATAGACTTTAGACTTGATATATTGAATAGGCAATCCACACTTCTGTTTGAAAACTTGACAAAAGATTGAGTCTTGAAATTTTTTTGGAATTGAACATGACCCCCATCATAAGACACTCCAGAAAGTGTTAAGTGCAGCTATAATGGTGAAGTCTGCTGGGGAAAAAACCTCTAAAGTAGGTTCTCAACTGTATCAAAATGTATGAATTGCAGGTTTGGTACATTGCATCTACAAGGTGGTTTTGATACAAAGAAAAACTAATACTTGAAAACTGGTTTCCATCTATCTGCCTGCATACATGTGGACTGCATATACAGTGAGACCCCAAGGTGCAGACGTAATTGGTGCATCAAGAGTGTCCCTAAGTCAAAATGTCCCCAAGTCAAGTCTCATTTTCCCTCAGACTTACATTATATAATTTTTAATTGGTGTTTCATGTACAAAATACTCACCCTAATTCCATGAAAAGCATAATTGTCTCCCAATTTAAACTGATTCAATCAATGTATTCAACACAATATGAACATTTGGGGAATTGAATACTGATACCTCATCTGTACAGTACATAGAAAAGTGTTGGCATTTTCTGTAAAAATAAAATTCAAGTGAAAAAGAGAGAAGGAAGTCCCTCTATGCTGGAGTTAATTATTTTAAATTAGCTAAATAGATGGTAAATTGGGGAGAAAAATGCCCAAGAACTTTTCTTACATAAATTTCAGGGTTGGAAACATCTGTTTCTTGTAATTTTGCCTGAAATTTATTTGCAATTTTAATGGAAAATGTCCCTATGTCAAGTCAACATCCTCATGTTGGGACTTTTTTGTGATTTTTTTATGGTAAAATAAGTGTCCCTTGGTCAAATTGTCCGCAGGTCAAGGCGTCCGCATGTGGGGGTCTCACTGTATATCTTCCATTGTTTGTGAGAAAGCATTATAGGCCAAGCACCAAGTCTTATTGGAAGTGGGTTATGGTCTGGATTATTCTTCAGGAGCAAGTGTGATATGTAAGATTCAATGCATGGTGACCATGAATAGGGATAACAATTGCAATGGTAGAAGTATTTGTAAATGTCAAATCTACTTCATGATGTGCATGCAATGGAGATCTGTGAGACATCAACTGATGGTTCCTGGATTTTAGCTGGGAGGATAAGTTTTTTTGCTGCACAGAGGATAATTTTCTTCAGCATAATAAAGGTTTCAAATTTATGAAGGAGGTTGGCCACCTTTATCTGAAATTTTGTAAAGACAATTGCAGCTGAAATTATGGGATGAAAAATAAAAGTTTGCTTCACTCTCAGTAACCCTTTGCTGGCTGAATTAAATTTTTCTAAGTTTTCATTCTGAGAAACCTCTCTTCAAGCCCAAATTTCTGATTTTTGAATACATTCCACAGTATAGTTGCCTTATTTGTTCTTGACTCAAGTTTTGCAATCAAAGTTTTGTTAATAGGATTTCTTGGAAAGCATTTACAAAATGTCTGAACACCTTGTATGGAACTTTGCCAGTTGACAAAAGTTTTTCATAGAAGTTCCAAAAGTCCAAAAAATATTTTGTTTCTCTCTAAATTTGCTGGTTTGCCCGGGCCCAAAAGGATGGGGAACATACTGCATGGTATGAAGTAGATGAAATGAATGCTATGGTAAATACCTGTAATGAATGTTGCACATCTCTTCTGAATGCAAGTGATCCAGTTTCCTCTATCGCCCTGGAATATATACACTGAAGACTGTATGGGCAATTCCTCGGTGCACAGCACCAACCACTTATCCACATTCTGATCATGTCCCAGGCATATGGGTGCTAAAGTCCGTCGTTAACGCCGAGAATCGCCACCCTTCCCGGGTTTAAAGTGTCACCATAGCCAAGGGGCATCAATAAACTATCCACAAATCACGAATAGCACTCAAGAACTTCTGTATAGGCGTGTAACACTTTGTAAGACCACTTTCAAAAACTAAAGCAAATAACACGAAATTGTAGAGCTTTGATTTTTTTTTTTGCAAATGCCTCTGGAAAGAAAGAAAAAATCTCTTGCCATTTTAGCACAGTGTATGACTCACTGTGTCATCTTTGTTAGCTGAACCCAAGGTATTCCACTGAATATCAGGTGATACCTTGCAAATTGTCCATCCTGCAAATTGATGGTTGAATTTACTGCTGGGAGGATGACTTGCAATTTGACATCTGCCCTGCAATTCAACCAGCTTCATTTTTGTGAGGCTCTCTCTTAATTTTACAAGGTTACTCACAGTTCAACTGCTTTGCAATTTAACCTTAGTCTGGCAATGGATTAGGATCAAATTGCAGGGTACCACCTGTACCATATTTACACAAGTTACGTCCCCCTTAAGTATGACTCATGCCTCAGTTTTGGCATGACATTTTTTTCAAAAATTTGTTCATGCATAAGACATGCCACCAGTTTCACACAGTTGAAAATTGAATTTTTATTCAAAATTATAATGCTGAACCATTCATCTCATGATAAGAAGAGGCATCATTTTACCTGGATTTGAGCCAAATAAAATTCTCTCCATTATTTGCACCTACAAATAATCACTTATGGTTCCCACCATTAATTTTATAATTTTTTTCTCTATAGAAAATTTATACGTGCATACCACACGCACTCCACTTTTCAACATTGATTTTTCAGAAAATAAATATAAACACTTCTTCTATTCATCCTGCTGACTTGATTCCAGAACTGTTGGCTGAACCTCGGGCATATAACATCGAGGGTTGGAGCACATTAAACCTAGTCACGACCTACGAAACTTGCCAATATAATGAAGCAGCGAGTATATATGTATGGTCAAGTTTTTGGCACAAAAGAGGAGAGATAACCGGAGAGTTGACCTGTGATCCAAGAGCCTTTTCCATTTCCTGTCAAAAAGACTGGCGATTATATCGTCGCATATAGCTGGCACTTTACCGTCGCAATGAAGGAATAATATGCAGTCATAAATGAATTCCCAAAATAGCTAAATTCTATGAATACGAATAATAATTTCCTATTAGCTAAAGTCCATAAATGACTTTGCCCACAATTGACAGCTATAGGTGTTGATCCTGAGAGAAATCATTTAAAGCGGTGCTTCCTAACCTTTGGTCCCCAGAGGTTTTCTTTGGGTCCACAGAAATTTTATTCAGCATGCATTTTTTAAATAAAAAGTAGCGTTGAAGTATGTTATTTTTTATAAGAAATTTGTCTCAATACAATAGCAATTGAAATTATCTGATGAGAAATAAAACTTGACTTTTTTCTTAATAAAGCTGAAGACAAAATTTAACCTTCTGAAATAATTTAGTTCAATTTTTCATTTTGAGAAACCTTTCTTCAAGCCCATCACCTTTCTAATTTTTTGAAAACATTCCACTATATATATAGCTGCTTCATTGGTTCTTGTTTTACTCAATTTTTGCAAAAAGGCAGAAACTTTTCAAATGCCTGATATATATAGTCTTCTGAATGGAACTTTTTCAATAAGCCTTAAAACATTTGATGAAACTTTGCTGAATGGGGTCTGCAGAGATAATTTTGGAAATCTGTGTCCACAAATTTTATTTATACAAATTTGCTGGTTTGAAGGCCCAAAAAAGTTGGGAAACACTGATTTAAAGTGTCTGGATCATCAGATGGGCGTGTTTTCCTCATCTGAACTTCTCGAATTCATCAAAGAGCCTTTATTGGTGATAACGACGGTATTTATACATATTGTTGATGTGCGCGATATTTTGCGAAATGTATAAACTGAGCAAAGGACGAATTCTTTCTTCCAAAATCTTGAAACTCCACTCACGAGAAACGCATCTTCTATACTTGCATATTATACACTCCGCCCCTTACTAATATGAAGGCAATTACAGTATCACTTTGTTGCACATGCATCATCCCTCGACCGACGATGACGTCTTCCTGCATTAAACCAAAAGGTGCAACGTGATGAAAATTTGCGAGTTCGAAAATGATCGTACCTGTCTTTTGCTGGATACAACCGATTGTAGAAACCGGTCCGTAAAGTCGATCCTTTTCTGAACGACTTCACTATACTCTTTCGCGGACGCGGATTGGCATCACAGCACGTCATCAACTGGTAAAACCGGTCTGAGAACAAGTTGGTCCGCGATTCCGCGATCGTTCGCTTCGAACAAACTGCTAAATCTTGTGTCTCGTGTCATTTTTCTAGTGCCCACGCCTCAATCATCAACGAGACTTCGTCCCGTCAGTTATTCACACACTGTGTTTACTGAAGGCGTTGGCAGTGTCGTCTTTCGGCCGAATCGAGGGGCTAATAATTAGTTTCCGCGAACGCACTTATCATTATCGTCATATGACGCCCATGATGACCATCATCGCGGTAATATTGTGCGAGTTCAAGACATTATATTGTTTGAACTCTTCATTAATTCTGCGCAGTTCTGTCTTGCTCCATGTTCGCTCGATGTTCGCTGACTACCTGAAAGTTTCAATGGTGTTAGGGCGAGTTTCTGGAATCCTATGTCTCATCTTTATATATAGCTAAGCCTCGTGGAATCGTGAATGCTATATGAAATTAGTGCTGGATCATTGTTGTGCGTGTCTAATATTTCAAGGGCCCTCTTCATCAATTGAGAATGATGAGGCTTCGCAGCATCAGTTCTATATATTCTGTGTCGAAGGCGTTAGCAGTGTCGTAGGTAATAAGTGTTTCTAATATACCAAAGACCAAGTGGCGGTATACTGTACTTGGCACTTGCACACGAGAGATCCGTGACCCACCTGAAAATTCGTGCGCGTCATGCAAATGTGGCATCTACCGGTAAAATAAATCTCCATAGATAGAACACTCTTCTGGAGCAACACTGGCCATTGAGTCCCATATATACAGCACTGTATTCCTCTGCATTAGGAGGAAATCATATTCAGGACAAATTACAAGAAACTGATGTAAATCCATTCTTTGCCATTCTGCAGAAACTGACAAATGGATTTACAGTTTCTCGTAATTTGTCCTGATTATGAATGAACTTGTCCTAATTCAGACAAGTATATATCCCATGGCCACTGGCCAGTGTTGGCTACTGTTGCTGCTGCTGGAGACATTCATAGTTTCATGTTCGATTCCTAGGTGGCGAGAGTGTCGAAAGTAATGGCGGCGCACATGGATTTTTCAGTAGGTCACCTCTGCTGGTGTACAAGTGTCGATTGGGAGGAACTCCTCGTTCGTCTGCGCGGTTTCTCTTGTTACATGTGTTCGTTCAATGTTCGCAGACTATGCAGTACTGTACATGGGAATTATATTTTGTTGGGAAAGCTTCCTAGAACAGTATTTAAAAGGAAACAGGTGGTATCTCACAATTCAATCTCTTGCAATACAACCATCCTGCAATTTGACGGTCTTCGCTGGGATGAGTTTGACTCTCAATTTGACCTTTCTCATGCAATTTTACCTGCTGAGAGACATGAAATGTCAAATGCCATGTAGAGAACAGGCCATTTGACATATTGTCTAGCAATTTGACTGCTTTGCAGTTCGACTTGACCCTAGTCCAAAAATGGATTAGGGTCAAATTGCAAGGTACTGCCTGTATATGTAGTGAGGCTTGTGGGCATGAATGCTATCAAACTGCTGTTGCGTCTTCTTGTCTCTGTGTCTATTTTATACAGTATTTTGAGTGCACTATTCTTCAAGTGAGACTGAGGCTTTGCCACATCAGTTCACATGCTGTGTTTCAAGCAGTCAACAGCATGCGTAAAATAATAGTAATAATAACATAATAATATGACGACGCCCTAGTTCACGACCATATTAAGGTTAATCCAAGGCACTTGCGCCAAGCAATAGGAGTTATGTTTACTGTGGTACTTATTCAAGTAGATAATGTATGCGTTACCGCATCTATTGTTCCAACTGCTGATCCTTCCGCTCAGTTATTCTGTCTTAATACGTATGTTTGTTCGATGTTTGCTGACCACATGAGGGTTCTATCGTCGTTTAGGCAAGCTTGTGTGGAATAATATTGTGTATAAGTGAGGCTCGTTGGACCATGAGTGTGTCTTGTGTTGGAACGTTTTGTCATCGAACCGTATGCTGGAGGAGACTCATGCTGCGCTGAAAATCAGCGTTGGGAAATGATGATGGCGACGTCCATATAGGATGTGCGATGGCGTGTCTACGCCATTATTATAAGTGGCTCATGCATATTCTCCAGTGAGTTTTTTTCTAATTTTTCTTTTGCATTACTTTCACGCATATTCCTTATTTAAAGTGCGTTCCTCGTTCGCGCTTTCCATGATGAAGGAAGATTGGTTTTGGTTTTCAGTTGGTGCAGTGCACCATATTGGATTAACGGAACAAGTTCTCTCGCTGGGTATTAAGACATGGCTTATATAATGGTTGCTTTATACATGGAAGACATCTTGTGAAGATAATCGGCCGAACCTTCATATAGAAGTCAAATTTCGAGGGATCAGGAAGGAAAAATGATTTTATGGGAGGTTCCCGGTGTGTGAAAGAAAGCAAACAGTACTTCGTTGGGGGAAAAAGAGATTCACACAAGATTTTAATTGGTGATATTCTGGACCTTGAATTGCTTCATAAATGAGTTGGCAGGATGCTGAATTTGGAGTCAAGGGTCCATTTGACCAAATAACCTTTCCCTTCTTTACACAATGCATCAAGTTAAATTTTTTAATTGGTGATATTCTGGACCTTGAATTGCTTCATAAATGAGTTGGCAGGATGCTGAATTTGGAGTCAAGGGTCCATTTGACCAAATAACCTTTCCCTTCTTTACACAATGCATCAAGTTAAATTTCCATTTATTTCTCTTTCCTTATCACAATGATAGAATATCTAAACTCTTCCAGAAAATTCAAGTTGATGAAGTTTGAGAGGAAACACTTTGAGATGAAGGTTTCTATGCCTTGTTCCTGATGCGCACTCAGACATTGGTACTTGGAAAATTTTACATGAGGAGAAGCAGTATTTTACTTTGGGAGGTTTGATTTATTGAGGTTCAGCATATGTGAGAGTATTTGCTAATTGAATTCATTTTAGCATTTGAAAATGCTCTTTATGTGAACCTTATTCTGATGTGCAAACATTTTGGAAAACTTATATCTAGAAACTTCCTATGCATATGGCACCAAGTGCGCAGCCATATAAATTCAACTCAATATTTTGTTGAAAAATATCATATTCTGTACTTAATTGGAGTTGAAGGTCATATAGTTCATTCAGTGTTTAAAATGTTGACTTATTCATCTATCTGATTGGGGTTGTGTAGCAAGTGTTGGATTAGATTAGTCTTCCCATACCTGTGATCTGGCACCAGTCCACAGAAATTGTTTGCTGGTCTGCAGAAATTTTTTCAGTGCACAACATTTATCAAAGTAGCAATGAAGTACATTTTCTTGATTTGGAATTTTGAAAAGACAATGTCAGTTGAAATTATCTCATGAAAAATGAAAGTTGACTTTCCTCCCAATTTACACTTCAGCAGAACAAGTTTCACATGCTGAAACAAGTTATATTAGTTTTTCACTCAAAGAAATTATTTTTCAAGCCAACCTTTCAAATTAAAATATCCCACTATACAGCTGCTTCACTGGTAGTTTTTTTCAGAAGAGCAGACAATTTTAAATTACCCACTGTGCGTGTAGTCTTTCAGAAAAAACTTTCTGAGTCTGCAAACATTTCATGAAACTTTGCCAGTTTGCAAAAAGGTTTTTTGGAAATTTCCAGAACTGCAAAAAAGAAGTTTATGGAAATTTGCCAGTATGTTTGCCCTGAAAGGTTTTGGAACACTGAATTAGATCTGTCAGCTGTATATCAATAAATCAGGATATTCAGAAGTTTCTCATGATACTTGAGATGCTATGGAAGGTTATATTAATTTTGACCGATTTTCACAGAAATATGATTTTTTTTTACTATCGAAAATGGGGTAAGATGGACTCAGAAATGAACAAGAGTGCCAGCGGAATTACCTGCATATGATGCATATGAGATCACTATCCAAATCATCCCGACCCTAGTTGATCCGCATTAGAGATTTGGACGTGTAATTTACAGAATCTATTTTTGCTTCTTTCTTCGAACTCCCCTGGGAAATTGTGAAATTTTCTGGAGAATCCATGCTTTGTGC